>VLTN01000077.1:0-145893 GCA_008330645.1 Cafeteria roenbergensis
CCCTCTCCACGAGCATCCGATGCCGTCAGCGCGCCCGACCCGCCGTCGATGACCCAAGCGCCCATGGATCCACTGCAAACCAGCGTTTGGTTCAGCACCAGTGACGCTCCCAGCCCTGTGTTTGCCGCGTCGGCCAGGCTCCAGCCGGCGGACCCTTGCACGAGGGCCACAGACATCCGCTCTCGGTCAGCCGCCCCCAGCGCCTCAAGCAGCGCTTCACCGCCAACGGCAGCCCATCCATCGCTGCACCACACGCGACAGCGAGTTCCAGCGGCCCACTCTCCCGTCGATGGCGTGGTGCACTGGGTTTGCACCGCAACTGCTTTTGCCAAGAGCGGCGGGCAGAACGCTGCAGGAGAGGGCGTCGCGGACGCTGTGCCGGACGGGGTGGCAGAGGCTGTTGGCGTGGGGGATGCAGCCACGGAAGCAGTTGGAGAGGCGGTGGCCGATGAAGAGGGTGTTGGCGTGGGGGTTGCACTGGATGAGGCAGAAGGTGAGGGAGTCGTTGTGGGCGAACGCGTGGGTGTCAATGACGGGCTGGCCGTGCCCGTGACGCTGGGCGATGAAGTAGAGGACACTGACGGCGTAGGGGTGGCGGTCAGCGATCCAGTGGGCGTGCCTGTGGCCGACGACGTGGGGGAGACCGTCGAGGAAGGCGTGGGCGTGTGTGTCGTCGTCGGCGACGGGCTTGGCGAGAGTGACGCTGTCAGGGAAGCGGTGGGCGAAGGTGTGACCGACGGCGACGGCGACGGGGTGCTCGTGGCCGAGGAACTGGCCGTGGCCGTGGCCGACGGCGACGGGGTGCTTGTGGCCGTGAAACTGGCCGTGGCCGTGGCCGATGTCGACGGATTGCTGGAGGCCGTGAAACTGGCCGTGGCCGTGGCCGATGTCGACGGGGTGCTTGTGGCCGTGAAACTGGCCGTGGCCGTGGCCGATGTCGACGGATTGCTGGAGGCCGTGAAACTGGCCGTGGCAGACGGCGACGGCGACGGGGTGCGTGTGGCCGTGGAGCTGCCCGTGGCCGTGGCCGATGGCGACGGGGTGCGTGTGGCCGTGGAACTGGCCGTGGGACCGACGGCGACGGGGTGCGTGCCGCAGAACTGGCCGTGGCAGACGGCGACGGCGATGGGGTGCTTGTGGCCGGGAACTGGCCGTGGCCGTGGCCGATGTCGACGGAGTGCTGGAGGCCGTGAAACTGGCCATGGCCGTGGCCGATGGCGACGGGGTGCGTGTGGCCGTGGAACTGCCCGTGGCCGTGGCCGATGTCGACGGATTGCTGGAGGCCGTGAAACTGGCCGTGGCAGACGGCGACGGCGACGGGGTGCGTGTGGCCGTGGAACTGGCCGTGGCAGACGGCGACGGCGACGGGGTGCGTGTGGCCGTGGAACTGCCCGTGGCCGTGGCCGATGTCGACGGATTGCTGGAGGCCGTGAAACTGGCCGTGGCAGACGGCGACGGCGACGGGGTGCGTGTGGCCGTGGAGCTGCCCGTGGCCGTGGCCGATGGCGACGGGGTGCGTGTGGCCGTGGAACTGGCCGTGGCAGACGGCGACGGCGACGGGGTGCGTGTGGCCGTGGAACTGCCCGTGGCCGTGGCCGATGTCGACGGATTGCTGGAGGCCGTGAAACTGGCCGTGGCAGACGGCGACGGCGACGGGGTGCGTGTGGCCGTGGAGCTGCCCGTGGCCGTGGCCGATGGCGACGGGGTGCGTGTGGCCGTGGAACTGGCCGTGGCAGACGGCGACGGCGACGGGGTGCGTGTGGCCGTGGAACTAGCCGTGGCAGACGGCGACGGCGATGGGGTGACCGATGCTGTCGGCGTGGGGGTCCGCGTCGAGGTCGGGCTCGGGGCCCGCGAGGACGTCGTCGAAGGTGTTCGCGTGACAGATGGTGCTGGGGTGGACGACGCCGTCACCGACGGCGAAGGCGTCATCGAGGGGAGCGGGAGCGCAGAGTCGTTGGTCCCCGGGAGAGCTAAGTTCTTAATCCCGACCACAGTGAAACGGCCACCGTCTCCCTGATCAGGCTCGCCAAGCAAAAGGTAGCGCGTCGAGTTCCCTGCTTGAGGAAGCTTCATCAGAGTGAAGCTTTGTCCAGCCGAGCCGCCGGGGTCGACAATTCCTGCGAGCGGCATGTTGGGCTCTGCCGTGATCAGGGAGATCCCTCGAACCTGCAACGTGTCAGCCCCCGAAGGCAATGCAAGGTGGAGGATTGCGCAGCCACCGAGCTTGTCTTGCTCAGTTGCGTACTTGGCTCCAGCTCGAAAAGCTGCCACCCACAAGTCGGGCACGCCGTCGCCATCCATGTCGCCATAGTTCTTGATCGTAGTGCCGAGCAGTGGCCCCTGCCGCTCCAGGCTTTGCAGCTGCGGCTGTGGGGCGGCAATGACGTTGAGCAGCCTTGATCTCTTGACCACCGGCGAGTTCAGGCCTGCAGCAAAGGCATTCCCCGAGAGATCAATTGACAGCAGCCAAATGCATCCCATGTCGTCGTCGTACGTATCGCACAGCTCCGCGCCGACCACCAAGAGCGGGAGGCTCGGGTTTTGGGGGTCCAGACCGGGCTCTAGCACTGCTACAGAGCGGCCAAACGAGTCTTGTGGTGATCTGCACGAATCACACTCGTCGTTTATGCTTGGCATGCCTTCAGAGCCGTCCGTGATCCCAATGACAGAAGTCGCCGCCGGGCCAACCGTGCCATTGGCCTGGAGCTTGACAAGAAGCAGCACCCCAGCATTGCTGCTCGTGATTGCCTCCGATAGTCCCGGGAATGAAGTGCACTTGGCCCATGACGACGACATCACGACGACGTCAGATGCTGCTGCCCTATCGCCTCGCTTCGGAGCCCACTGGGCCGGAATTGTCGTCATCGCAAGACCCATGAATGCGTTGCCATCCCATGTGATGCTCGTCGACTCTGCTGACCAAGTGTGCAGGTGAGTCAGGTCGCCAGTAGGCCGCCACAGGCGGTAGAGCACGAGTCCTCCCGGGCCAGAGCTGCTGAAGGGACCCTTCAGCGCCCCGACCATGATCGTCATGTGCTCCTGTGGCGCCTGCGGCCTGCCGACGAAGTCGTCGTGCAGCAGGTCTCCTTTGATGCGAACCACCGATATGTCGCGCCCGAAGAGCTGGTGGCCAGAGCCCAGCCCTTCCGGGTTTCCAGCCAGCGGCAGCTTGAAGCTTGGGCTCTGGCCGTGAGCGAGAATCGGCGCTTCGCCTGCGTTGGTTTGGTTGAGCCTGAACACCCAGACTCCTCCAGTGTTGCCGGAGTTACCATAAAACGAAGACACAAAGAGCAGATAGCCGACTTGCATGGACACAGCGCCCAGACCGTCGTCGTCCGACAGGCCGAGGTCGTCCCCAGTGACTTGGATGGGAACCGCGCCGTCCCTGGCGAGGTTCAGCGGGAGCGTTGGGAGCTGCGACAGCATGCGGTTCCCGGCATCCCCGGCTGGCTTCACGTCTATCGAGGTTGCCGTCACCAGTCCATCACGCCGCGCCTGTTGATTGAGCTTCCGTGGCTCATCACCGAGCAGCCACTCCCATGGCCAGCAAACGCCCTGTGCGGATCGGCCGTCTCCATAGAGCCAAACTGACACGAGCGGAGTCGCCTGCCGCCGCGCTTCTGCCAGGACAAGCGGCACGCCCTGCACGTTTGCCTCTATGACCATGCGGTCGGCGCCGCACCGGCTGCTCTTGGGCCGCTGAACGAGCGCCAGCGTGTCTCCGGCCCTGACGACCAGCGGCGACGCGGGCGCAGCCGTGAGCCAAGTCTCAGTGCCTGCCCGGGGTGCCTCTTCAGTGCGCGAGAAGGCCAAATCGGCGTACCGGCGCTCAGTGGAGGTCGGGCAGTCGCCGACGGCGCGGCAGCGCGCCCGGGAAGCAACCAGTTGCAGCGCCAGAGGGCACGGCGCGTCCGGGTCGAGCATGTTCCGGTTCGCAGGAGCGATGGCATGGAGCTGCGGACGATTCCGCACAACGCGCGCAAGGGAGGGGTGGTGGTGGGGGTGGTGAGGAGGGTGTGGGCGGCTCGGGCGACGAAGACTGGGGCAAGCGCGCGGTGCACTGACAAAGCGCTGTGCCGCGGCCAGCTTGCGCACCGGGCTTTGGCCAGGCGCCTGGGGCCCGAGGACAACACTCACACGCACGTTAACCCGGTGGACGGCGAAGGTGGAGTCCAAGGGGTCACTTGACGCAAGCGGAGCCTGCGACGCTTCAAGTTCGCTTCGCACCTCTGGGGCTCTCGCTCGGGTGCTCGCGCCGGAGCCTGCGGACTCCAGGCAGCGCCCCCCCTCTCCCGTTCGCAGCAGCGATCCCCTTGACTAAAAAAACCTCACCTCTGAGAGGCGGCCGCGCAAGGCAGGCGCTGAGCTCGGACACGACATGGCAGGGGCGACCGCATGAGAAAGAGAGACGGCGGCCAAGATCGGGAGTGCCTTGAGCACGAGCGCCGCAGGCATGGAGGGAGGGGGCGCGCGAGAAGTTCACAAGGCAACCCTCCCCGCTCCCCGCGGCGGCGCTGATGCTGGGCAAGTGCCGCGCGCCAGCAGCCGCGCAGGTGACAGTTGCACTGCGTTGCGAGACGGCTGTTTCTTGGCAGAGCGGCAGTTGCTGTTGGTCAGAGGTTTGGGTTCTGCAAGTTCGGGACTCGCGGGCACGGCTTCGAGCGCTGCAAACGCAATCGGCGGGCCAGACACGCAGCCAGCACAGCCCCCGAAAGCACGATCCACGGGGAGCGAGGGCCATGCAGTAGCAAAACCTTTGCCCTCGCCATCACGCCGCCTTGACTGAAGGAATGAGGAGCGAGGGGAGGGTAGCGATGACAATGGCCCCCACCCAGGCGCCGAAGAGGCGGGGCAGGCTCTCGGGGAGAGGGATCACGCCGAGGAGCTTTGGGAAGCCCCGCCATTTGGCGACGGCGGTGAGGAAGTCCCCGTCCGCCTTGGGGCCTTTGTGGGGCCTCGGGGTGAGTGCATGCACCCAAGCTGGCATATCAGCCCCGCTGGGCGTGCCGGGCCTGTGGCCTGCGATGTGAGGCCCCCCCGGGGCGTCTTCCCAGCTTGCCCCCGGGGTGCAGAGCCTGCGCACCGTGCCTTGTAGAGCCAGCAAGTTGAGGCCCGCTGTGAGCTCAGACTGGGTCATTGCTGTGGCATAGAACGCTGCAAAGGCGGCCGCCGTGGTGTACAGCACGGGGTCGGCGAGTGCGTCCAAAATGTTGGCTGGGTTGCTCAACCAAGCTTGCAAGCCGCCGCTGCTGTACACGGCAGAGACGAGGTTGCCAGCGTAGGCGATCGCACTGAAGACTGTGACGAGGAGCACTGGCGAGGCCAGGTCCAGCACCGCTTGGGCCCTGTCGATGTGGATGACGAGGGCGCCGCCGAGGACCATGCGGCGAGCGGCCCGCAGCTCCCGCTCAGAGGCAGATACGCCGCCGGCAGCCGACGCAGCCCCGGGGGCGGATGCAGCCGCCGCGGCCTCGGCCTCAGTGACGCGGTCTAGGGCGAGCCGCTCGAGAGCGGAGGCGAGGGCAGGGCGGGCGCCTGCGTAGGCAGCAACCACACGAACCGTCTCCTCGTCGACGTTGTCCACGCGCTCCCGCCGCAGCTCCAGCGGGGTCACGCCGGCCTGCAGCAGCAGGCGCGCGCGCTCGGCCCATGCCTGCGCAAGCGCGATGGGCTCCTCGAGGCACCGCACCAGCTCTTGGGCGGCAAGCAGCGACACCACAGCGCCGAGGACGAGGGCGAGGATCACGCCAGGGGCGCCGAAGATGATGGGCGAGTTGGCGGGGCTCGCGAGCGGGTTGTACACGCAGGCGGAGGCCGGGCGCACGACGGCGTCCCCTGCCCATGAGTAGGCAACTGCCAAGGTCGACAAGAGGATTTCGGGCCGGAACAGACCGTACCCGTCACCGATAGACAGCGAGGACTCCTCACGGGTCGCAGCATCGGGGCGCTTGCGCCGAGGGCAGCAGGCAGCCTTGCAAGTGCCCTTAAGCCGCATTCTGATGTCTGCGTCCACAAACTTGACAGCTGCCTCGAGGCCGTCTGGCCCGTCGAGGAGCTCGGCACCTCGCGCCAGGTCCAGTGCGATGCCGTCGCGGGCCATGGACTGCGCGCGATCGGACGCCTGCGAGCTGCCGCCGAGGAGAATGGTCGAATCCCAAAGCGCCGAGCGCTTGAACCACACAATGGGAAGGAGAGCTCCGATGATGCGCAGCACAGGCGCGTCGGCAATGGTCTGCAGCGCTGCAGCGCACTCCTTGCGCTGGGAGGGCCTGTTGAACACAACACCTGCACTGTAGAAGCCCTCCAACACGTCCACGTACTGCTCCAGCACCAGCAGGACGAGTGCCAGCACGGTGACAAGGGCGCCCACAGACAAGCCCAAGGTGTCCCGGAACGCAAGCAGGCGCTGCAGCAGGCCGCACATCCGTGTGCCGGTAGCCACAGCCGCCGCTTGGGCGAACAAGAAAGTTGCGATCAGGACGCCAACCGCCAGCCCGGCCGACGTGCCCAGCGCGACCGCTGGGTCCTCAGTGTACGGAAACGTGCCGAACAGGTGGTACTGGTGGGTCCCACTGTGCTCCACGGCGGACATGGCCGCGCCGGCGAACAAGTACCCCGCCAGCAACGCCCACACGCTCACGACCAAAGGACCCACGCGAACGCGGAAGCCGGCGCAAGGAAGCGCAGACTCTGCGATGCCGTCCCCGAGGGCCGCGTTGTACGCGTGCTGCTGCATGGGAATGCCGCCGTCGTCGCGGATGCCGTCAACGCGGGAAGCCGGGCCGCCGAGCTCGATGAAATCCGCAATCAGCACGACGCGGCAGCGCGACATGCACGGCCCAGCGCATTGGCAGCACTGGGCCAGCTTGCCCGCAACGACGAACGGCGAGCGCGACAGCTTTTGCGTGAAGCTGTGGTGCCTGTCAGGCCGCCCGTGCACCGGCCGGACGGCTGTTCCGTGCTTTCCCGCCATCGCGGCGGTCTCGGAGTACGTGGAGGGGCTCGCAGCGACCTCGCGCTCGCTGCCAGCTGCTCCGACCCGGACTGCTCGCTGGTCGAGCGATCCGTACTCTGCTGCGTCGGGTGTCTGGGCCATCTCGGCTGGAAGCAAGGGGCGCTCGCTGCTGGGAGTCCGCCCGCCGAGCATGCACCGTTGCACACTGCTCCGTCGCCCAGGTCAGCCTCTTGTCGGCTGATCGGGGGGGTCGCTCGCGAAAAGACGCGAGAGAGTGGATCGAGTACGAACGCTCGCCCGAATGTGTCGGCGTGAGGTTTCCGCACGGCAAGGCGGTGGTGTGCAGGTTGATGTCTTGCCGTCTTGCTTTCTGGCAGGCTCTGCCCGAACACTCAACAAACGGTGGCAGCTCAGAGGAATGCAAGGCGCGCAATCAAGCCACCACTTGGCACACGGCGAGCCCCTTTCGGACTCGGCGGGGCCGCTCGCTGGAGGGCTGGGCTTTCGGGGAGTCCTCGGGAAATTTTGCTCGCGGCGGCGCCAGCTCTGCAAGCCCTCGACTGGGAAATCGGAGCAGCGGGCACGCGCTCGCCGGCAGCCTGGCTCACAAGCTTCGAGCGTGAGCGCGATGGGGATCTGTATGGCCCGCCAAGCGGGCGCAGAAACGTTCGAGGGGAGCGACCGCTACACCTCGGGACCGCTCGCGCATTCTGCAAGTCCGATCGAGGTGAGTCCAACGCGCCCCGGTCACGCTCGCCCACGGAGCTCGCGGCAGCTCCCGGAGCCGGCAGGTAGCCAATGCGCTGCGCGACCCTGTGGCACGGGTGCGCGCAGCCAGCGGGGCCGGTTGGTCTCGCAACAGGAGCCTGAGCCAGCGGCTGTGCAAGGGAATCTGCCAGGACGGGCTCCCCCTTCCCCGGCGCCGCGCACCTTGACGCCGCCGCCGCCGCCGCCGCCTCTCTCGTCGGCTCGATTCTCGCAGCCGCTCATCGCTTCCAAGTGGAAAGAGATGGACCGCGACGGGTCTGGCAGCCTGTCCTTTAGTGAGCTGCAGGCACTGCTGGTTGCCCTCAACATCGTCATCACGGACAAGGTGCTCAAAGCCAAGTTCGAAAAGTTCGACACCTCCAAGGACGGCGAGCTCAGCTTGGACGAGTTCCGCCAGCTCTTCAACGCGTTCAACGACAAGCCAGGGCCGGAGATCGATGCTGTGAGTGATTTCTTTGGAATGCTTGGCCGGAGCGCTTTGGCTTGGCGCGCTGCGAAGTCTGTTGGCGCACCGAGTGCGGCGGGGAGGCGCGACACTCGCGGGAAATCAAGGTCCCTTTGCTTCGGGCTGCAGCCCCCGCTGGTGCAGCGCTCCGTGCTCGCCGCTCGCCTCGAACCCAGTTGCCGGTCCGACTGCTGCGCTGGGCCCGCAGCTGTTCACCAAGTACGCTCGTGACGGACTCATCCACGCCAGCGGGTTCGCTGCATTCCTGCGGGACGAGCAGGGGGAGGCAGCGCCCCGGGGCGTGAGCCCGCAAGCGCTGCTGGACGGCGTGAAGGCCAAGCTGGCTGCGATGCTGGCCAAGACCGCGGCGGGCGGGGGCGACGACGCCGCCGAGGCTGCCAGGCGAGATGCGGCCCTCGCTCGGTTCAGCCAGGCGACCAAGGAGGCCGCCGAGGAGGAGCAGAGCGCTGAGGCGCGGCACCCGACCGCCGCCGGGCCTGCGGCCAAGGCGCCCGATGCTGTGCGGGCCGCTGCTGCGGCGCCCACACCCTCGCCGGCCAAGGGGGGCGGCCCGTCAGAGGAGGCCGACGAGGTGGCTGTCCGGCGCCGGGCCGCCACGGCCGCTGCCTCCGACGTCGCCTCCAAGGGGGCGCTCTCCTTCCAGGAGTTCGCTGCGTACATCACCTCCCCGGCGCTCAACTCCCCGCTGGCCCCCACAACGCACGACATGTCGCACCCCCTAAGCTCCTACTTCGTGAGCTCTACCCACAACAGCTACCTCAGCGGCAACCAGCTGCACGGCCGGTCCACCGCCGACGCCATCCGCCGCGCCCTGGCGCTGGGCGCGCGGGTCATCGAGCTGGACTGCTACTCCGCCAACGACGCGGCCCTCGGCACGGCGGAGCCGTGGGTGACGCACGGCGGCACCCTCACCGGCAAGCTGCCGTTCAGGGAGGCGGTCCGGGCCGTTGCCGAGTACGCCTTCCGCCCCGAGAACGTGATCCCGTCCGACGCCCCCGTGATCCTCACGCTTGAGAACCACTGCTCAAAGAGCGGCCAGAGCGTGCAGGCGGCCATCCTGCGGGAGGAGCTGGGCGACCTGCTGCACGTGCCCCCGGCGGAGCGGCCCGCCGTCTACCCGTCCCCCGAGTCGATGCGAGGCAAGGTACTGATCAGGGACAAGCCGGGCAGGCCGCTGGAGTACGCGGGCGCGTCGGAGGCCGCGGAGGCGGCTGCGGCCGAGGCGGCGGACCAGGACGACGCCGACCCCGACGACGACCAGGCCGAGCAGGAGGCGGCGCAGGCCGCTGCCATCGCTGCCCAGACGGCGGCCGAGTCCGGCGCGCCGCTGTCAGCTGCCGCGGCCTCCGCAGCTGCCACGCCCGCCACGGTCCAGCCCAAGGTGCTGCACCCCGACCTCATGGCCCTCGTGGCGGTGCCCAATATGAAGTTCAGAGGCTTCCACAAGCTCGCGTCGTACTGCCCGGGCCCGGCCTCCTCCTCCTTCTCGGAGGACCTCATGGCCGCCGCGGCCAAGGGCGCCAAGCTCAAGGGCAGCCCCTCCAGCATCGCGGAGCTCGCCAAGACGCACCTGCTGCGCGTATACCCCAAGGGCGTGCGCGTCGACAGCTCGAACTTTTCGCCTGGCCGCTTCTGGGCGCTCGGCTGTCAGCTGGCCGCGCTCAACTACCAGTACGGCGACCGCTCCGTCCACACGAACCAGGCCTTCTTCTCTCAGAACGGCGGCTGCGGCTACGTCCTCAAGCCCGCCTGGATGCGCTCCGACGGCCCCATCGCCCCCTTCCACCACTCCGGGTCCCCAAGCCAGCGCCGGCCCACCGGCACGCGCAGCGTCAAGCTCACCGTCACGGTCATCTCCGCCCACTTCCTCCCCAAGCCGCGCGAGTACAAGGACGGCCGGGACATCATCGACCCGTTCGTGGAGGTGCGAGTCGCGGGGGCGCCCGCTGACGAGGCCTGCCACACCACCGGCGTCATCAGCGACAACGGCTTCAACCCTTGCTGGGTCGACCCCGCCAAGCCCTCGCTCAAGCCCACCGCAACCTTCACAGTCGGAAGGCCTGACGTGGCCGTGCTCACGTTTTCCGTCAGCGACAAGAACCTCGCCGGATCAGTCATCGTCGCGCAGGCTGGCGTGCCGCTTGCGGCGCTGCGCACGGGGACCCGAGCGATCGCGCTGCTGGACAGTCTGTCGCTGCCCCTCCCCGCGACAAAGTTGATTGTGCGCATCCGGGCGACCAGCGGCTGATTCCTTCAGCTTGCCCGGCGCGTGCCGTGCCGGCCCTCGCAGTTTCAATCGCCCCCCTCTCCCCCCCCCCCCGCTCGCCTCCGTCCCCGCCACCCTTCCCCGAGACCGTTGGCCCCCCGGGGCCGTCATTCGTTCGTTGCTTGTCAGAGCGGCGCGTGAGGTCGGCCTGATGTGCCTCACCGCTTGCATGCATGCGTCGCATCGTTGAGGCCCCGCAAGTTTTGACTGTGCGTTGAGTGAGAAAGAACCGGACACCAGGTCCTGGGGGAACGGGAGAGCGCGGGAGCGTCACGAGCCCTGCCTGCTGTTTGTGGGGCACACGCTGCGGGAGCGACACAGTCGAGGCACTTCGCCGGTGAGGCGGCCGACGCGTTGGCCCAGCACGCTGCGAAGCTCACCCAACGCGGCCAGCCCAGACGCAGTGCAGCTGCAGCCCCTCGCTGGCCACATGCACCGGGTGGACGACGACACCGCCTGCCGCAGCCGAGGCCGAGGCCCGTTTGCACGCCTGCACAAGGCCCTGCCAGCCACCAGCAGCCGCAACAGCGTCGCCACCGGCGAAGAGTCGAGCCGAGGCAGGCCCATCGGCAGAAGGCGCAACACCGCGCGAGAGCGCGGCACCCAGCGCCGTGGCAAGCCACTCGGCAGGCGCGGCCGCGTCGCCGCCCGTCACAGCGCAAGAGGCACAGCTGCCCTTGACGGTAGCCGCTGTCAGCGTCGCGCCGTTGCACAGCCGCGCCGCCGTGGTTCGCTGGACGCGGCGCAAGTCGGCGATCGCCTTGCGCGGCCGCCGCCCTGATTGCACGGCCTCCCCATCCTCCTCCTCCTCGTCCTCCTCCTCCTCGTCCTCGTCCTCGTCGTCGCCACCGCCGTTCCCGGGGTGCCCCGCGGCACGGCGGAGCGCCGCCCTCCTCGCCCCCACGAGCTCCACCTCGACCGCCGCCCCCCTGGGCAGCGCCGGCACCACCACCACGGCCAGCGGGCAGCCCTCTCCCGCCCCGTCACACACGCCCCACTGCTCGCCCTCGTCGAACTCGCGCATCGGCAGGCCGCTCCAGTCCAGCTCGGCCGCGAGAGCGGCCGCCTCGCCGTCGCCGCCCTCGGCGGTTTCGGCGCCGTCGTCCACGGCGTCGGCGGCCGCATCGGCTGCCGCGCCGCACACTCGGAAGCCGCTGAGCCACGCCCTTGCCGCCGCCTCCACAGCAGCAACGACGCTGCCCTCCGCACCCAAGCCCGCTGCCGAGGCGGCCGCGGCAGCAGCGGCTTCGGAGACGAACACGACGCCCCCCACTACGCCCTGCAGAGCGGATCCTTCCGCTGCCAGAACCCGCGCGCAGGACAGCATCGCGCGGTCCAGCTCCGCGGGCCAGCCGCCCGGCACCAGCCGCATCGTGGCAGGGTCCAAGCCGATCTGGCCGGCACACAGCACCGACCCGGCCACCACGTTGGCCTGGCAGTAGGGGCCGATGCAGAGCGGCGCCCAGCGGCTGAGCGATCGCACGTGGTGGGTCCAGCGAAGGGCCGGGCAGCCCCCGGGGGCGGCAGGGGCGCCTGCCTCGCCCCTGGCAGCCGCGCCCGCCCCGGCCACTGCGACCGCCTCCAGTGCAACGCGGGGAACGCCGGCTGCAGCCATGGCCGGCCCGCCTTCGCGCGCTGCCGGATGCGCGCTGGGTAGGGCGCCCTCTCCCGCGGCGGCGCCGCCGACCTTGCTGGCCGGGCCGACCTGCACGCATGCGCGGGAGGGCGGGTGGTGCCCGAAGTACTTGCAGTACTCCGCGTTGAGAGACGCAAAGTCGCTCATCGAAGACACCCACAACCGCACAAACACCACGTCCCGCCACAGCTGACAGCCGCCAGCGCCGGCCAGTGCCCCCGCGGACGGCACAGCCGAGCCATGCTCCGGTGCAGTGCCAGCGGCGCCAGCACCGGCGCAGGCAGAACTGCCGGTGGCCCTGCCAGCCACTGCGCTCGCGAGCCCTTCAAACGCGGCCGCCAGTGCGGACGCCACCGCCTCGGCGGCGGAGCCAGCGGAGGGGTCGCTCCCCGAAACGGACACGCAAGCGACCCCGCCTGCCTCGCGCACCACCGGCTCTGCCGCTCCGCCTCGGCCGCGCGCGAGAAGGCGCGCCACTGCGGCGTCCACGGCGCTGTCGGACGCGGGCGGCGCCACTGGCGGGCCCTCGACCTCGTCGCCGCTTGCATCGTGCAGCTCTGCCGGGGGTATGGCAGATCCGTCTGCGAGGGTAGCCTCGGCCCGCGACACGACGAGGTGCGCCACCGGAGCGAACTTGTCGCGATTGACGAAGTGGACGGCGGTTTCGCCGAGGCTGACCGAGGCGCCCGGGAGGAAGAGCCCCGGGCAGCTGAGCGTGAGGGTCTCGTACTCGCCGCCCTCGCCGGCGATGTTGACGCCGTACGCGAGGGCGGCGCGAGCGAGGCGGGGGTGCGCCTCAGCGAGCGGCTTCCCGAGGAGGGTGGCGGGGAGGCCCAGGGAGGCGACCTTGCACGGCACGGCCACGAGGCCCGACGCGATCATGCGTCGCAGGGCGCGGGGCTGCTGGCAGCGCCACAGCAGCGCGATTGGCTGCAGGCCCAGGCAGGCGCAAACGTGCTCAACACGAGTGCGCTGGTAGTTGGACAGCAGGGCGCCCACCGCCACGGCGGTGGCCCCGGGGGCGACGCGCTTGGCAGCCCTGAGCAGCTGCAGCAGGTCGAACACTTCGTCGCCCGCCTGCAGGCGGGAGGACGCGGCAGAGCCGTCGGGCGCGTCGGCCGAGCTAGCGGCCTCGGGCCCGGCGGACAGAGACTCCAGGTCGTTGACAACGTCCACAGCTGTGTGGATGGCCCGCCCAGTGGTGCGGCGCCGAACAAGGGGCACCCCCATGGCCGCGGCCTGCGCTTCCAGAGCAGTGTGGCCCACGGTCTGAATCATGTGCGAGTCGAGCTCCTGCTCCACCTCGCCAGAGGCACTCGCAGCAGGGAGCAGGTTTGCAATCGCAACGATGCGGTGGCCGAGGCGCACGCACTCGAGCATGTTGAAGCATGAGTCCTTGCCTCCGCTTGCAAGCCCGATGACTTCCATTCTCGTTTCTTGCTCCAAATTTCGGCCCAGCGTGCCCCCCGTCGAAAGCCGCCAACGAGGAAGTCACCCGCAGGCGCGGCGATCCCTGCTGCGGACGCGCAGTGGTGGGGGGGTGGGGCGCATTCGGCCGAACCGGGCGCTTCATCGCCTGCTGGTGATGTCATCGGCGCAGCTGGCTCTGCACGCGCTGCTGATCCCGCCCTCGAGGCCGGCGCCCGTCGGGCGCGCGCTCGCACACAGGCGCCGCCCCGAGGTGCTGCCAAGTTCCCGCTTTACTGCGTCGTCACGCCGCCATGGCCGAGGACGCGGGCAGCACGGACTGGATCGTTTTCGTCGTGAGCCCGGGAAACTGCTGCGCTCTCAACGGTGCCGCTGCTCAGCCCTGCCCGGAGCCCTCAGGCCCGGCCGAGTCGCGGGTCGTGTGGGGCATTGCATGCGCGTTGCGGGCGACTGGAGACGGGACTGGTGCTGGCGCTGTGGTGTCACTCTTCTCGGGTTGCGGCAATGATCAGCCGCCGGAGGCGCACGAGATGAGACCCATATCGCTTTGCGCATCGCAGGGAGTGGCCCTTGGCGTCTTCTCCGCCGTCTCCTCCAATGTGGGGACCAACACGCAGAAGTACGGCTTCATGTACGAGGCAAGACAGGTGCGGAGGACTGACCCGGGTCGCGATGCCCGTTGGCGCGCATCGTCCGCTCGCGAGGCGCGCGTTTGCCAGCGCAGCCGGCGCCACAACGCCGCGCCGGGCGCCACGACTGGCGTGCGTGTGCGCGCTGCCTTCCCGCGCAGCCCGTGTCGGAGCGCCGGGCGTACGTTCGGCAGCCGCTCTGGTGGCTCGGGTTCATCCTGGTGGTGCTCGGCGCCATCGGCGACCTGTTCTCCTTTTCACTGGCGCCGCAATCCCTCGTGGCGCCAACGGGGAGCTTTACGCTAGGTAAGGCTTTGTTCGTATGCTTTGCGGTGGTGCCGTGCGGCGAAGTGGTGCGGGGCCCGCGAGCGGAGACACGGCTCGTTCCGGAACGTTCCGCGCAAGCCCCGGGCCAAGGCACACTTCGCCCAACGGTGTGCGGGCAGCCCGTCTACCAGATGGCCCGCGCACTCCTCTCTCCTCGACTCGCGCGCTGGGCAGCGTGCCGGCCATCAGGCCTCGGCGGCGCGCTGGCTTTCCCGCGGGGACAGCCATCGCGCTGCCGCCCTGGCGATTCTGCCCTGGATCCGCGCCACCGCCCTCTCGCTGCCGCACTGGCCCTGCGCTTCGGCGCGGCCGCCCCGCTGCTGCGCCGGCCGCCACCGCGCACCCTGCCCTGTGCCCCGATTGCCTGCCCCGCCCTTGCTCGCGAGCGCAGTGTCCAACGTGATCTTCGCGCACTTTTGGCTGCGCGAGAAGCTGACTGCGCGCGACCTCATCGGAACGGGCCTCGTCATCGCCGGCGCGGTCATCTCCGTGTCCTTCGGCTCCCACGAGGAGACAGCCTACTCGATCGACGAGCTCCAGGCCCTCTACGTGCAGCCGTCCATGGCCGTCTATGGCGTCTTCATGATCCTCCTCTGGTGAGCCACGCCACGCCGCCCGCTGCCTTGCGCCAAGCAGGCAAGAGCACGCGAGTCAGCCTGCGGGGCGCGACCAATCCGCGGTCCCCGGCAGCCTCGCCAGGCCCTGCCACGCCACCGCCGCTTGACAGCTGCCGCGACTGCCGCAACTGCCGCGACTGCCGCGACTGCCGCAACTGCCGCAACTGCCGCAACTGCCGCAACTGCCACTGCTGCTCACGTGCCCCCCATTCCACCGCCCGTTTCGGCTGCCACGTCGCCTTTTGGGCTGCAGGACCGGCCTCGTGGTGCTGATCCGCCGGGCAGAAAACACGCTGAGAGGAAGCGACGCCGGGCTGGCTGCGCTGGCGATGTCGGAGCCACAATCGCCCAGCGAGGCGGCGGAGCGCTCCCTCATCAGCTCACCCAAGCCCGACGCCGCCTCGGTGGATGACGCGCGCGGCGAAACGGCAGCGTCGCCGGACAGCACCGGCGCGGCGGACGACGTCGGGCTGGCTGCGGAGGGCAGCGCGGCCCCGGCTGGCAGCCCCGCCCCCAGCGGCGGCAGCGGCGCTGCTGCGGGCGGCATGGACGACCCGGCGAGCAGCGCCAGGGCGTCGGGCGGCGAGCTCAGGTCCGCCGCCTCGAAGCAGGTGGTAGACCTGGCGCGCGTGACGGCCGGGCTGCGGGAGCCCCCCCCCGCCTACGCTGCCTACGCGCGCTGGCACCCGCTGGCCTACGCTGCCATGGCCGGCTCCATCGGCGGGCAGACGGTGATGTTCGCCAAGAGCATGGGCGAGATCGTCAAGGCCACGGCGGCGGGCAGCAACCAGTTCGCCTTCTTCTTCACCTATGTCATCCTGGCGTGCATGGTGGCATGCACGGTGGGCGAGCAGCACTTCCTGGCGTCGGGCCTGCAGCTCTTCGACGCCATGCTGGTCGTGCCGGTGTTCTCGTCGGCGTTCATGGTCATCACTGTGCTGGGCGGCGCCGCGTACTTTGACGAGCTGTCCTCCTTCGATACCCTCTCGTGGGTCCTCTTTCCGATCGGCATCGTGCTCACGGTCTCGGGCGTGGTGGTGCTCTCCTCCCGGAAGCAGGACGGAGGCGGAACCCAGCTCCCCTCCGGCGACGGCGAGGACTCGGAGGCGGCCGAGCTGTGCGGCGCGGACGCGACCGGCACTGCAGGCGACGAGGAGGCCGACGGCCGCACGGCCTATGCCGACGGCGCGACGGCCCACGGGCCAGCGGACGACGGCGAGGCCGGCGTCGAGCTCGCCAGCATGAGCTTGGCGGAGCAGGGGAGGCGGCGCCGAGCCGCCTCCGACGGCAGCGCCGCCACGTCTGCCGGGGACGAGGCTGCAGCCGCTGCGGCCAGAGCAGGCGCATTTGGCCACGGCGCGAGCGCAAGCACTGGCGGAAGCGCCATTGCCGGTGCCGGTGCCATTGCCGGCGCCGGTGCCGGCGCCGCAGGCGGTGAGAGCTCGTTCATCCTCGACGCTCACAGGGACGAGAGCGTTGCGTCGGCCGCGATGCAGGCCTCCCCCCTGCTCACCGGCGAGGGCAGCGTGACCAGGGTCGGCGCGGCGGCAGGGGCGGACGGCGCGCACCACGCCCCGAGCGACGCGCTGTCCCTCGCCGGCAGCGCCGCCTCGTCGGTCGCGTCGGGCCGCGACGGGCCGGCGGGCGTCGGCGCCAGCTCCGCCGCGGGCTGGTCGACGGCGCATCGCCACAAGGACGCGACGGCTCTGCCGCACGGCATCAGCGCGCCGCGCGCCTCCCCGGGCCGGCGCCAGTCGCTTCTGCGGCCGGGCTGGGAGGGCGTCGTGGCGGCTCGAGGGGGCGGGGGCGTTGGCGGGGGCTCCTTCCTCGCCTTCGGGCGCGGCAGTCGCACCTCGGAGCACGACGGCGACGCGGCGGAGGACGCCAGCACCCGCAGGCTGAGGGCGGCCACGGAGACGCCGGCGCAGGCCGCAGCGGGCACCGGCGCGGCGGCCTCTGCAGCGGGGTCGTCGCACGCGACCCCCGGGTCGGCCGGCCAGGCCTCCGGCCGCCCCCGTGGGCGCACGAGCGTTCTCGAGGCGACGCTCGGACTGTTCCAGGCGGTCACGCTGTCACACACCATGGTCTCCGCGTTCAACGACGAGGAGGCCGCCATGGCGGCAGCGGAGTCGGGGTCCTTCCCAGCGGGGTCTGTGGCGGACAGTGCCCGCGGCGTGCCCCGCCCCCTCATGCAGCGCGCGGTTTCCGCGCGGGCGGGCGTCCAGGAGGTGCGCGACCCCTCCCTAGACCCCGCTGCCGCCGTCAACGCATCGGGAGCCGCCCCCCTCGCAGGGGCGGAGTCCGCGCTGCCACGCTCGCGCACGGCCAACGTCATGCCGACCAGGGCGGAGGCGGCGGCTGCGTCGGCAGCCGACCGCCACCTGCGCGCCGGCGAACCATCCGGCCCGCAGACGGCCCGGGCGGCCGCGAGCACAGTGCCCGCGGACGGCGAGCCGTCCCCTGTCCCTGCTGTTGGCGACACGGCGCCCAGCTACGCCGCAGTGGCCGCCGCCTCCGCGCCGGCCGACGCGGCGCCCGGGCCCGCTGCGGCCTCGTTGCCGCCGCCGCCGCCGGCTCGGCGGGCTGCCTCTCGACTCCCGGCACGGGCGCGGTCAGGGAGCGATGCCGCGTCGGGCAGCGGGGCCGACGCCCCCAGCGAGGAGGAGCCCGCCGACGCCGCTGGCGCCAGTGCGGACTAGGCAGCAATGTCGCGCTGTCACTGCCCATGCGGCTCGAGGCCCCGCCCGCAGTCAGCGCAGGCCTGTGCGCGCGGCAGCGCCCACCGCGCGCAACCGCAGAGCCGCTTGAACTTTCGGGCTCCGGCGAGCCGTGTCGCCGCGGGGGCTGCTGACGCCTGGACGCCTGGACGCCGCGGCAAGTTGCTCCGCGTTTGCGGCCTTGAATCGATCGATCGATCGATCGCCAGCCTGCGCGCCGCGTCACGGGGCGCCCAGCTGAGGTGTTTCCCCGGCCAGGCTCGCGCCTGCCGCCCCCCACGGGCCCTCCACTGAGACTCTGGGTGAAAACGTATCGCTGGCTTGCGGGGGCGGCCCCCGCCGGCCCTTGCCGCTGCGCCCGGCGCGGCGAAGCCTCGCAACGGCCAGCAGAGCCTGAACCAAAAGCATGTGCATTGGCATCTCGCTGCCTTCAGCTTCAACCAGCGCCGCTGCGGCCGCTTCGCACGCGTCGCGCACAGCCCGGGCCATTCGCGCTGCGAGCGCCCGCGACAACACCCCCCCATCGCGCGGTCCCTGGGCCAGCCGAGTCTGGATAAAGCATGCTGGGCGAGAGCCTCCTGGCGAGCGAGGCGCCAGCCGAGTACGCCCCGTCGTCGTCCCACCCGCCCCATGGCAAGGGCCTGCTTGCCCGGTTCTTCTACCGGCACGGCGTGTGCGTCGCCCGCAACCCGGTGGTAGCGATGGTGCTCTCGGCGCTGGTGGCCGGCTGCCTGGCGCTCGGCTTCACGATGCTGACCATCTCCTCCAACCCTCAGGCAATCTGGGTGCCGCCGGGCAGCCGCACGTCCAAGCAGCAGTCCTTCTTCAACGCCGCCTTCGACCCGTTCTACCGGGTCGAGCAGGTCATCTTCACCCCGACGGAGGTGCACGGCGACGGATCCTCCGTGCTGGAGAACAACATTCTCTCGCCGAAAACGGTCAAGGCGCTCCAGGACTTCCAAGAGCGCATGGCCAACACTGCCGACTCGGCCGGCACCCGCCTGGACGACCTGTGCTTCAAGCCCATCGCGGGTAAGGGCTGCCTGGTGGAGAGCGTGACCAACTTTGCCGCCGACAACCGCACAGTGGTGGAGGCGCTCACGCTGGACGGCCTCCAGTCGCTGCTGCTGTGCCGCAAGCCCGGGCCCATGCTCAACGGCACCACGCTGTCGACCTCGGCGTGCATGTCGGGCATCGGCGTCCCGGTGATGCCCAGCGTGGTGCTGGGCGGCAGCATCTGCTCCAACCAGGCGCCCGGTGCGTCGAAAAACTCCGTGTGCCACGGCACCTGCGAGGGCCGCGCCGCCCAGGCGCTCATGACCACCTTCCTGCTCAACGCGGGCCCCAACTACGATGACCGCGCCGCCCGCTGGGAGGAGGAGGTGTTCCTGCCGCTCGCCCGCGACTTCCGCCACCCGGGGCTCAACACCAGCTACATGGCGCAGCGCAGCGTCCAGGACCAGATCGGCGTGGTGGCCAACCAGAACACCTTCGTCGTGCTCATCAGCTACGTGGCCATGTTCGCCTACATCGTCGTCGCGATGGGCAAGTTCCCCCACCCGGTGCGGTCACGCGCGCTGCTCGGGCTGGGAGGCATTTTCGTCGTCGTCGTCTCCGTCTGCGGCGCCATGGGAGCGTGGGGCTTTGGCGGGGGCAGCATCACCATGATCGTCACGGAGGTCGTGCCCTTCCTCATCCTCGCCATCGGCGTGGACAACATGTTCATCATCACCAAGACGGCCGACCGCATCCGCGCGCGCCGCATCGCCACCGCCATCAGCGAAAACAGCTCCGCCAAGCCCGCTGGGGCCGTCAGCGGGGACCTGGTGCGCTCCACGTCGCGCCCCCTGTACGAGTCAGACACCCCCATCACCGTGACGGGCCCGGAGCCGCCAACCCCCATGCCATCCTCCGCCAACGGTTTCGTGCCCGTGGAGCGGCTCATGGGCGAAGTGCTGGCGGAGGTCGGGCCCACAATCACCGCCGCCGCCACCGCCGAAGCCCTCGCCTTCGCCATGGGCGCCTCCACCAGCATCCCCGCGCTGCAGCAGTTCTGCGCCGTGGCGGCCATTGCAGTGTCCATCGACTTTGTCATGCAAATGACCTTCTTCGTCGGCGCAGTCTCCGTTGACTTCCACCGCATGGACGCCGAGCTCCCCGACTGCCTCCCCTGCATCGGCTGCATCTGCACCCGGCCCCGCGCCCCGGACGACATCTTTGCGTCCGCTGACAGTGCCGAAGTCGTCAGCGGCTGGTGCGGCACCGGCAGCACGGAGGCCACGGTGGCGGGGGAGATGGCCCGCCGTTCCCCGGGCCGCTTCTGGTACTGGGTGCACCGCGGCGAGTACGCGCGCAGCCTCCTGGGGCGCTACGTGGCACCCATCACCCTCTCGCTGCCCGTGCGACTGGCCGCCCTCGCCATCTGGCTCGGCTTCCTCGGCCTCTCCGCCTACGCCGCCACCGTCATGCACCTCGGCCTGGCCCAGCAGCTGGCCGTGCCCGACGACTCGTACCTGTACAGCTACTTCAACCAGCAGGCCGCGCTGGGCGAGGCCGGCCCCCCCGCCTACGTCGTGCTGCAGAATGTCAACTACAGCGACTCGGACGACACCGCCCGCACCGCCCTCAGCCGCCTCTCCACCTCCCTCGGCGCCCTCACCGACCACATCGTGCCCCCCGTGTACAACTGGTACTCGGAGTTCCGCTCCTGGTCCTCCGCCGCCAACATCGCGTCGATGAAGGCCGGCGACTCCCTGCAGCCCCCCTACAACTGCCCCCTGCCTCTGGACCCGGCCACCGTGCCCCAGGGCCGCCGCGTCGAGCAGTTCCTGTACGACATCCCCATCGACTCGCCCTGCTGCCTCAAGAAGGCCCACTGCTACAGCCAGTACGGGCCCGACGTCAAGCTCCTCTGGGTGGTCAACAGCTCCCTGGCTGACGCGGCGCGCACCGCTGCCAACGCCCCGGGCCCCACCGCCTTGGTGCACCGCTCCATCGGGGAGGCCCCCGTCGTCGCAGCGTCCCACGCGGACGGGCTCCACCTCGTTCGCAGCCGGCCCTTCTCCGGCACCGCCTCGGACTCCCTCGCCCCAGCCAGCGACGGGGCGCCCTGGTCCTCGTCCTGGTGGGACAGCGCCCCCTCGGCCCGCCTCACTCCCGAAGGCCAGCCCGACGTCCCGGAGGGCGCCACTGCGGTCGTCGCTGGCTCCCGCCGCGAGGCCGTCGAGCGCCTGCTCACGCCCGGCGCCGCCGGCGCGCAGGCCGACGGGGCCTCGCACGACTCCTGGGCCCCCGGCAGCGCCCCCGCCCACGTCGCCGCCGCCGCCGCCGCCGCCGAGGCCTGGCGCGTGGCCGCTGCCCAGCCCGGCCCGAGCTCGGCCAGAAGCGCCCCCTTCCTGCAGGCGGCGCACCTCCACGGCCTCACCATGACCGGCTCCTACCCCTCCGCCGCCGCCGCGGCGCTGGCCGTGGCCCGCGACCTCGTGCCCTACACCGTGATGACCTCGCGCATGCGTACCGTCCACACGGCGCTGCGCGACCAGGCCGACTTTGTGGGCGCCATGCAGGCCACCCAGGCCGCCGTTCACCGCCTCGCCGCAGACCTGCCCACGCTCGACCCGGCTGACATCGTGCCGCCCGGCGTGGCCATCCACGGCACCGCCCGCGGCATCAACGGCTCCCGCAACGACAACCAGCACGTCGGCTGGCTGGACCCGGCCCCCGGCCCGGTGGGCGGCACCGACGCCGCGTTCCCGTACTCGCTCTTCTACGTCTACTACGAGCAGTACGACTACATCCGCGGCGTGGCGGTGTCCACCGTGCTGGTCTCGCTCGGCGCCACCTTCCTGGCCGTGCTGGCCGTCACCACCCCAGCCGTCGCGACCGTGGTCGCCACCATGGTCGTCACCGTCGCCGTCGACGTGATCGGCATCGTGTGGCTGCTCAACCCTGCCGAAGAGGGGCAGGCCAACGCCCTGCTCAGCGGCGTGGGCGACGAGCAGTTCGGCGTGGACGTGAACGCGGTGTCGGTTGTGAACATCGTCACCGCCGTCGGCCTCGCCGTCGAGTTCTCCGTGCACATCGCCTCCTTCTTCGCGGCCGCTTCTGGCACCCGCCTCGTGCGCGCGCGGAAGGCCCTCGCCGAGATGGGGTCTAACGTGGTCACCGGAATCACCCTCACCAAGCTGGTGGGCGTGCTGGTGCTCGCGTGGGCGCCCTCGCAGATGTTCCGGCTCTACTACTTCCGCATGTACCTCGCCATCATCATCGCGGGCGCGTTCCAGGGCCTCATCGTCCTCCCCGCCCTCCTCTCGCTCTGCGGGCCGGCGTCCGTCCACGAAATCGACTATGTGCGCGACGCCAAGACCGGCGCGCGCCGGGAGCGCCTCCTCAAGGAGTACACTGGCCCGCTCAAGCGCTCGCTCCTCATCGCCCAGGCGGACGAGCGCACGCCTTCGCAAGACTCCAACGACTCCTACGGCCCCAGCGCGAGCAAGCACGCTCCGACCGTGAGCGCCTCCGCCACGGAGTCCTACCACACGACGGGCAACGGCTCTCTGCAGCGCTACGCGTCGCCCAGCCGCGCATGAGCTTTCCCATCGGGGAGCCTTTGCATCGGCCAACATGTTTGTCGCCAGTGTTTTCGGCAAGACATTGCCGGGCGCTTGGAGCGGCGCGTTCGCGCAAGAACAATCCTTGCGCTCCGCGCAGCCCCCTTTGGCGGCAGCCTCAGCCATTTGCTTGTGCAAGCCCTGCGTGTTACCAGACTGCAACATCGCAGCTGCGTGTGGGGTCATTGCCTGTCTGTGTGCGGCAAGAGCTGCGAAATTGACCGCCCATCCATCCCTGTGGGCGCTCGCGGCAAGCGCATCCGCGGCTCTGGCTCTCGCTCGGTTAGCTGCTCCGTGCGGGCGCAATCACACATGCCACGGTCCGGGCGCTTGTGCTCGCGCTTCGCCGAAAGGCGACGCCCATCGGGAAGGAACAAAACAGCTCCTCCACGGCGCTGCGCGACGCTGCCCAGGCTGGGCCGCAAAGGGTGGTGCCTGGAGAGCTGCCGCCCCATGCAGCCCCGCAATGAGCACGCTGGGCTGGCTAGTTTGTGGCCCCGAGCTCGCAGCGTGATGCCCGCTCAATCGGAGCGAGGCTTCTTCGCCGCCATGATGGCAGCGGCGCGCAGGGCCTCGGAAGACACGCAGAAGGACGGCGAGTCGGTGACGATGCCGATGCGGCGCGAGGCGGTGAGGTTGAGGGCCGCGTTTGAGTGCTTGTAGACGCCGCCGCGCATCGCGTCGGTGACGTCCTTGCCGATGGCGCCACGGATGTAGCCGGCGCCGCCGGGGTGCTCGTCGGCAAAGCCGGAGATGTCCACGCAGAAGCCGTCGACGACGAGAAGGGACTTGCCCTCCTCCTTGACGCGGCGGGACATCTCTGCCATGTCCATGGCCTCAAGCGCTGTGGCGTCCCGGCCCCACTCGACGGTCTTGGCCTTCATCTGGACCTGGTTCATGGCGATGAGGTTGCTGTCGAAGGTCTTGAGGTTGTAGGTGAGGCCAAAGAAGGAGAGGGCAGCGATGAGCCACTTGGTGGGGTCGTACTGCCACCACAGGATGGCGTTGCGGTAGTCGGACGGGAACTCGTGGTGGAAGTTGTGGTAGCCCTCGCCCAGGGTGACCAGGGCAGTGATGACGCTGTCACGGGCGGTGTGGGCGTCCGAGAAGCCCTGGTCGCCGGCCCAGTGGGCAAGCGAGTTCACGCAGAAGGTGCTGTGGTGGACGAACACCAGGCGGGCCACGGCAGCGATGAAGTAGCCGCCGTACCAGTCGCCCCAGCCGAGTCCGCAGACAACCGTCGGCAGGACGATGCCCATGCCGAGCGCTGCGGAGATGGGGATTGGGGATTGGAGGGCGGCGTTGGCAAGGGCGGCGTGAATGCGGTTTGCCAGGGCTGGCGCAGGGGCGGGTGGCGACCGCACTTGCAGGACGGGCACTGAGCAGCGGAGTGGCTGCAGCGGCGACCGGGGCGCAGCAAGATACGCCGCTCACCGAACCAGGGGTAGTTGCGGTGCTGGAACACAATCATGGGGTCCTCCTCCAGGTCCTTGATGGAGGTCTTGCCGATGCGCTCCTTGTCCTGGCGAACGAGCATCCAGCCCATGTGGGCGTAGAAGAAGCCGCCCTTGGAGGAGTACGGGTCCTTCTCGGTGTCCACATACTTGTGGTGGGCGCGGTGGTCGCGAGACCACCAACGCACGGATCCCTCGACGGCACCGCTGCCCATGAGCATCATGAGCCAGCGGATGGTCCAGTGGGCATCGTAGCAACGGTGGGCGAACAGCCGGTGGTAGCCTGCGCATCGGCGGGTTCAGGGGGGGGGGGCGGGGTAGCGAAAGAGGTGAACGAGAATGAACCCGTTTTGAGGGAGGGGACGGGGGGCGGTCACGGCCAGGGCGTTGCCCGGCCGGGAAGTACGGCCCCGCAGGCCCAAGCAGCCCACCGGCTGGGACGAAACGAGGGCAGCTGGAGGGGCTGGTTGCCCCAGGGGAGATTCGGATCGCAGGACGAGAGGTGATTGCCGCAAGAAAGCGTCGGACGGCCGTGGACCACGCGCTCGACGCCTGCGGCCAGGACGCCCGCCAGCCCCTCGACGCGCGCCCCCCGGCACTCCTAGCGCCGGGAGGGCGACCGGAGGGGGCATTTCGGGCGCCGGCAGGACCCGTGGGGAGCGTTTTTGCGAGGCCAATCAACTGCCGCTCTCTCACCTGCGGTGATGCCGAATCCGGTGAAGAAGTAGTAGAAGACCGCGAACGCGTACGTCTGCCACACGAAGTCAGCGGTGAGGATGCCAATGATGGCGAGGATTGGGGTGATCGTGAGCAGGGGGACGTGGATGGGGTGCATGCGCTGCCAAAAGCTCTTCTCCTTGAAGGCGTCGCCCGTGAGCCCGCGGAAGTCGTCGGGCCGCCACACGACAGCATCGTTGCCTGGAGGCACAAAGTCTGCGCTGCGCGCTGCCTTCCGGGCGGGGGGAGCCATAGCGAGCCGAGCCGAGTGCCGCTTGCGGCGCCCGAAGAAAGAAGCTTTTCGCCACGCGGCTCGTCGATCGCGAGCAGCCCGAGCCAGGCTGATGCGCGCGCACCTCGGCCCGCGCCGGGCCGGTGTGCCGGTGCTCTGGGGAGAACCTCGGCCCACACGGCGCCAACGCAAACACGCACGCGCCTCGCCCAGACCGGCGCTCGGGAAGCCCCTGGGCGGGGCGTTCCGTGCGCTTGTCGCCGCGGCGACACGTCATGCGGACTCTGTCGCTGTGGCGCAGTTGCTGCTTTGCCTCGATGGCGCCCTCCTCCTGGCGCCCGCTTGCCGGCCGGTCGCCCCCGCGAGTCCCCAAACCGGCTGACCTCCCCCCGCCCGCCCCCTTCCGCATCATCCCTTCGGGCAGAGGGGGGAGCTGGGCGGTTGCACGCGGCTGCTGTGAGCCCGCGTCTGCGGCGAACCCGCCCCTCGTGCGCCGCTGGTTGCAGTGGAGTGAAGAGCGAGCCGCCCTTGCCGCGTGCTACGCCGGCTGCCGAAGCAAGGGACCGCCCCTCGTCGCGTTTCGGAAGGGGGCCGGGCACGCGGCTGGCCGCCAGATGCCGTGTCCCGGCAGGCGGCCGGGCCCGGCAGGCGGCAAGCGCGCGAGCCGCCGGAGCGGCTGACAGAGAGAGATTGCGCCGCCGTGTCGCCGATGTCGCCACCCGCACTGGGGCGCCCGGCTAGCTCGCCAGCGTTGGTTGCGCGGGCGACACTTGCTGCCGAGACGCACGCGCGCTTGGCAGGCTTGCGGCCGGCGCGAGCTGCGCGCGCACCTCTCCATTTGCCCGCGGGCGCCGACGCTGGCAGCCGCACGCACTCCGCGCCCACAACACACCACGCGCGCCGGAAGGCAATAGAGACGCGGCTATGGCCGTGCCTGCCTCGGCCACAAGCGGCGCAGCCCCGGCGCGCGCGGCAAAACGTCGCTCTCAATGACGCCGACGGCCGCCCTGACGCCGAGCTCCACCAGCACCCGGCCAGCGGCCCCGGGAGGCGGTGCCTCCGCCTGCGCGTCCCCTGCAAAGTGCCTGAGGCCGCCGGTAACGGAAAAGGCGACCCAGGCCGCGCCGCGGCTGGCTCTGGGATCGCAGGCAGCCCGCGCGGACTGGCGCCCTCCGCGCCCGCCCCCTGTCGCTTGGGGCGGCAGCTCCGGTCCCGAACCGCCCACGGCCAGCGACGTCATGTCCGCAAAGCGCATGCACATGCGCACGCTGGCGCCGCGCCGAGGGTACAGGAAGTCGAACTCCAGGCGGTCAGCGAAGACCGACACGGACGACGGCACGGACGCGCGGACGCGGCCCACCCACAGAGCGGACGACGCGATGCGCGCAAGGGGCCTCGGGGCCGCACTCGGGGGCGCGCCCGCCCGAGCCGCCCCCCCAATCAGGCCAGTCGTGATGCTGTCGAGCGCCGCGGCGGCAGCGGCTATGCGGCCGCGACGGGCCTGCGAGTGAGCTGCCTCGCGCGCGCGAGCGCGGGCATCCGCAGCCTCGGCAATGGTCGGGGGCCTCGACCTCGGGCGGCGCCTGGGCGGCGGCTGCGCAGCGGGAGTTGCAGCGACAGCCGCCGCGGGGCATGATGCGGGCCTTGCAGCGGGCGCCGCAGGCCTGGCCGGCTTGGACGAGGGCAGTGTCTCCATTGCTGGCTTGGCGGGAGCGCCGGCCCGCGGCCTGCTCGCAGGGACGCGAACGGGGTCGCTGAACGCGTTGCCGGCGCCGCGTGTGTGCCGCCGCGCCGTTGCGCGCACAGGCCGCACGGACATGGCGCGTGGCCTCCCGCTCCTGGCAGCCCGCAGGCACAAAACGAGCGCAACTGAGAACGCGCGCGCCCTCTTCTGCTTCCCCCCCCCTCGGGCGTCTTTGCGCGTGCGGGCGGCCGAACCGAGCGCGCGCAATTGCCGGCCGGCAGAGCTGGGCCGCATTCCCGCCAAGCCCCAGCCTCGGCACACGCCAGCGCGCATTGCAGGCATGGCAGCGGGTGGGCGATTTGCATTCGTTCTGCGGCGCGCAGCCGCCGGCGCGGCGGCTGTCGCTCTCGCGACGGGCGCGCAAGGGTCGCTGTTGCAGTGCAAGGCCCTGACCCTCGATGGCGTGGATATTCGCCGCGAGCGCGCGGTGACCGCCGAGGACCACACGGCCCTCCTTGCGCTGGTGGAAGGCGTTTCTTCGGCCACGCTTCAATGGCGCTGGCGGCGCGCGCGTGCGCTCCACGACGTGGCCACGGCCGAGAGCGCAATGCCGGCAGCGGAGCGCCAGGCCATGCTGGAGCGCGCCCTGGCCGAAGTTGACGCGGCGCTTGCAGCCGCCGCTGCCGCGGGGAAGACCGAGGGCGCCGAGCTGGGGGCCGCGTGGCGGTGGCGCGGCACCATCCTGTCCGCGCTGACGTCGTATATGGACACCAAGGGCTCCATCGCAGCGAGCCCGCGCATCAGGGACGCGTGGGTGCAGGCCGTGCAGCTGGACGAGCTGGACGCCTCGGCCATGCACCTGCTCGGCCGCTGGTACTGCAAGATGGCGTCTCTCTCCTGGCTGGAGCGCACCGCGGCCTCAGTGCTCTTCGGCACGCCGCCGCCCGCCACGTACGAGGAGGCGCTCGCCTGGTTCGAGAGGGCCGAGGAGGCTCAGCCGGGCTTCTGGCTCGCGAACCGCGTGCGGCTGGCGGACACGCTGCTGCTCCTGGGCCGGCCTGCGGAGGCGGAGGCCTGGGCGGAGCGCGCGGCTGCCATGGAGGTGGTCACTGCCGATGACGTGGCAAGCCGGGCAGAGCTGGACGCCATGGCGGCCAAGCAGGGCTGGTCGGTCACGAGCCCGCCCGAGCGGGCCTGACCGAAATTTCGCGCTGCCGCTGGCGCATGCGGTGGTGGCCTGGCCGGCGGTGCTGGCGGCGGAGTGAGGCCCATTGTGAGTCAGCGGCTGTGCGGGCGATGGCGATGGCGAGGCGCGGTCATTCAGCCGCCGCCAGCGTTTCAAGCAGCGGCATGGTCGGCTGGCCGGCCCAGCGCGTCGCGCCCAACACTCGGCCAATGCCTTCCCCCCGCCATCGCGCGCCACCGCCCGCCACTGCCCGCCACTGCCTGCACACACGAACACCCACGCACACACATGCAAGCGCCGGCTCGCTCTGGTCAATCGCGCTCGTGCTCCTTGGTCAATCGCGCTCGTGCTCCTTGGTCAATCGCGCTCGTGCTCCTTGGTCAATCGCGCTCGTGCTCCTTGGTCAATCGCGCTCGTGCTCCTTGGTCGATCGCTTTCCCCCGTCCGCCGGGGCGTCTCCGCGCCTGTGCCTTGCCAGCAGGGCGTCGCACTGCTCGCGCAGCCGAGCAACTTCCGCGTCCCTCGCCGCAATGGCAGAGGCGGAGTTTCCGCGGAGTGCGCGTCGCTCGTTCTCGCTCGTGGCCAGCTGCGCTGCGAGGCTCACCGCGTCCGTGACGGGCGGGGCCGCCCCCACCCGTGCCTCAAGCTCCCTGCAGCGGCGCTCCATAGCCGAGAACTTCGCAACGTACTGGTCCGCCTGACGCTCCAGCAGCCGGCAGCGCTCCTCCGCCCTGTCCCGCGACTCGCGCAGCGCCGCCGCCGCCTCGCGCTCCACCGCTGCAGCCTCCTCTGCGGCCGCCACCCGCACCTCAAGCGAGGCCAGCGCCCGCACAGAGGCTGACCCGGGCCTGCCGCCGCTGCTGCCGCCAGCGTCGCCACCGCTGCCAGCCGCTGCCGAGGAGCTGGCTGCCGACTCGGGCCTGGGAAGACCCGCGCGCGACGCCGGCGCCGCGACCCCGTTGGTCGCTCTGCCCGGCACGCCAGGCGGCAGAGCCGCCCCCGCCGCTGCCTTGGCCTCCCGAAGCTGCGCTCGTAGGTCCCGGATGAGCTTCTCCTGGGCGTCCAGGCGCCGGGCCTGCCCCTGCGCGAGCCGCGACACGCGGTCGCCCTCCGCGGCAAGCCGCTCCACGTCGGCCTCCGAGCCAGGCCCGTGGGCCACGCTGGCAGAGCCGGCGCGCGACCCTGGCGAGCCAGGGTCTAGGCGGCGCGGCCCCGCCACGCTCAGCGCCGCGCGCGAGCCCCCCCCCGTGAAGACGGTGCGGCGGGGGCTGGCAGAGCCCCCGTCGCCCGCGGCGCGGCTCACTTGCGAGAGCTGCTGCTGCAGCGAGACTCGCTCCGCGCGCAGCGCCGCCACCAGCTTGTCGTCGACGTCGCTCTTGTCCACAAGCGTGCGCGCGCCCTCTCGCAGCTGCGCCGCCTCGCGCTGCAGGCTGGACACACGGGCCCTGGCCGCGTCTAGCCTGCGCTGCGTGTCGGCGTGGGACGCCTGCTCCGCCTCTAGCGCCTCAGACAGCTGCGAGGGGGCGAGGACGAGCCACAACAGCATCAAGGGCGGGTCAGCGGCGAGTCACACGCTGCTCAGGTCAAAGGACAGCCGCCAACAGACGGCGGCGGCGGTGGCAGCAGCAGCAGCGGTCGCGGCGACATACGGCCTCAGGCGGCAGTGGCAGCAGCAGCAGCGGTCGCGGCGACTGACGGCCTCAGGTGGCGGCGGCAGCAGCAGCACCGTTCCCCCAGCCCCCCCCAACACCTGCATCGGCACTGTGGAGACGCGGTTGGCAGGGGCTTGGAACGGGTGGCTGCGCGCCCCCTCTCCCGGCCGGCTGCGTGACGGGGCCGCCCCCCCTTAGACCGGTGCGCGCTCTGCTCACCTCCTCTGCCGCCCGCTGCCGCTGCCCCTCCATGGCGCCGATCACCGCCCTCGCCTGGTCGTCCACGCCAGCAGCGGGCGCCTGCCCTGCCCGTGGGCGCGATACCCCTCCGCCCGGCCCTGCCTGCGATACGCCGTTGCGCTGCAGCTCTGCCAGCTTCGCCTTGAGCTTGATGATACGCTGGGCGCGACCGCGCCAGCCGAGGCGGCGCTTGGCAGGCGACCCCGCGCCAGCGCCAGAGGCGCCCGTTGCCACGCTTTCGCCGTCGTCGCCTCTGCCGCTGCCCCCAGGCGCCGCGGCCGCACTGGCCAGGCCGGCTGCGGCCAGCACCGCCTCGAGCTCCTCGCCTGGCCCCACCTCCGCCGCCAGCGCCCGCCGCGCCGCCTTGGCCTCTGCCTGCGCCGCGTCCAGCCGGTGCTGCAGCCCCTCGATCCGGGCCCGTGCCGCCTTGGCCTGCGCCTGTGCCCGCCGCAGCTCCTCCTCCGCCCCGCCAGCAGGGGACCCCGTCCGGGACCCGCCATGCTGGCCCGCGGGCCCTGCCGCCGCCGCACCCGCCGCCGCCGAGGACGCGGCCTCGTCCTCCGCCGCCGCGGCCCTCGCCTCCGCCTCGGCCGCCCGCCGCCGGGCGTCTGCGATGGCCCGCTTCGCCTTGCCCACCGTCCGCGCCAGCTCCCGGTTGCGCTTCGCCAGGTCCACGATCTTCGCGTCGCGCACGTCGGCGCCCGCGTCGCCCCCCGCGGCGTCCAGCATGCGGCCGACGTCGATCCCGGGCGGGGCCTGCACTGCGAGCAGCGTCTGCTCCAGCCGCTCGATCTCCACGTCCTTCCCCGCGATGCGGTCAACCAGCTGCTCGTTCTGGCGAGACAGGCGCTCCAGCTCGGCCGCCGCGCTCTCGTCCCAGCCCATGCCAGCGCCTGCGCCTCGCGCTGCGGCGGAGGCCGGATCGGCGCCGCTTGGAGCTCCAGACCCCAGCCCGCGGGCACCGCTCCGCCCCGACTTGGCCGGCACACGCTTGACAGCCGACGGGCCCACGGGGGAGGTGCGCGGGTCGCGCGCAGGCTGAGGCTGCGCGGCGCTCGGGCTCCCGGCCGTTGTCCGCTGCTTGCGCGCGGGACGCTGCGCCGCCTCGCGCGCAGGACCGGGCTGAGGCACGCCGTACCTCGCCCTGATCGCGGCACCTTCGTCCTCCGGCCCCATGTCGGGACCGTCCATGTCATCGTAGCCGCCGTCCTCCAGCCCATCGTCCAGCCCGCCGTCCACTTGCAGCTTCCAGTCGTCCATTCCAGCCGCCGACCGCAGACCGCCAGGCTAGCAAGGGGCCTGCGCGGTCTGTCTGAGCCCCTTTTGCGCTCCTACGGGGTGGCCTCCCTCCCCCGCTCCCGCGTTTCGTGTGAGCGTGCGAGGGAGGGGGCAGGCAATCAGCGCTGCAATTCTCGGCCGCCGCGGCGCCCAACTCTGTCGCATGCCGTCCCCAACTCTCTCGCGCTGAATCGGATTCCTCCGCCCGCCGGCTTTTCGCCGAACACTGACGGACCCCGGCTGCGACACGCGAGCTGCGGCACACACACCCCGCCGCTTGCCGAGCCGCCGACGACAAGGCGACACCTCAGGAACTGCTGGGGCCCTCGAAGGCGGCCAGAGGCCCTACGGGCCCGCCCTCGCCGCGCGCTCTCGCGGGCCGGGCACGGCAACATCCACGATGTACCGCCGACCGCCACCCCTCGAAGGCAACTGGCTGCAGCGGGCTCGCTCCCGGGCGGGGTGCGACGTTTACGAAGGGCCGGCCCTGCCTGAGGGGCGTCCCCCGCGCGCTGGAAGCGGCAAGGAGATGACGGCGGTCGCTTTCGTCGTCTTTCGCCACGACCCCGTGGCAGCTGAGCCGCCCGCAGACCTGGACGCCGACGTGGGCTACCCGGACACCGAAAAAGGCAACGACGGCGTCCATGACAGGGTCCGCCTCCTTGGGTGCGGCGCCGACCCGCGGGCGTGGCTGGGAATCGAAGCTGTTGCGGCAACCAGGACCTCCCTGGAAGCTGACGGCGACATTCCCGTGCTTGCGATGCACGGCCGCGATGGGATTGAGCAGCTGCGGTCTCTTCGCGCCGCGATTGCTTCGGAGAGGAGGCGGCGAACGGCCGTCCGGCGCATGCTGCGGCAGATGGCACGCGACGCCACCAGGCTCACGCGTCTGGAGCGCGTCACGCGCATTTTCTGCTGGATTCATGTGGCTATCAACGTGCTTGAGCTGTTCCTGGGCTCGCTACAGGGCCTTGGCGCCATCATCCCCCTGCTCGCCATCCTGGGGATGCGCGTGCGCTGGGTGTCGCCGCTGGTCCTGTTCATGGCATGGCTCGTGGCGGACCTGGCCGCCGACATCGTCACCAGCGTCTTGGCCACGCTGGCAGTGACGGACCCCGCCGCGCAGGAGGTGCAGCTCCGCGGCACGCTCATTTCGCGGTCGGTCCAGCTCATCCTGGTGGTGGCCAGTCTGTACGTGGCGGCGAGGTACATTCTCGCGCTCAGAGCGTGGATGCAGCCTGCAGAGCTAGAAGACGAGCTCGATGGCGACGACGCGGACAGCGAGGAGGGGGCCCAGCCAGGGTCGCCGCCGCCCCACGGCAGAGCCATGGCGGGAGCGGAGCGGCATGGATCGCGGCGCGACGCTCGCCGGGGGTCGTGGCGTGCGGGCAGGCAGCACGCCAGCGCGGGAGCGATGGAAGGCGCGCGAGCCGGGGCGGGGGCCGCGGCGGCGGGCGAGGGAGCGGGCCCGGCCTCGGCGCCCGGCCGCGCTGCGGACGGGCAGAGCGCTCCGGCCGGCATGACCGCCGGCGGCTTTGCTCCCAACAGGCGCGGGAGGGGCAGCTGGAGGCGCAGCAGCGGCCGCGGCCTCGCCCGGCCGCGCCAGCTCAGTCCCCGGTCCCGGGCGTCACCGGGGGGCCTGGCCATCGAGGCGCTGCGGCAGCAGGCGCTGGCTCGCTCGAGCAGGAGGCTGTCGGGCGGCGCGCGCGCGACGAACGGGGATGGCTCGGCGTCTGCGTTCGCGCCCATGGGCGGCGCCATCGCCTGATGACGACGTGGGTGTGTCGCCGGGAGGAGTGTGTGCGTGTGTGAGCGGGGGGGGGGGCGTTCCGTCCGCTCTCGGGCGGCTGGTTTTGAGTCGCTCGGCTGTTCGCGGCCGGGGGCTCAAGCGGTCGCTGGCGGTCCGATGAGCGGCGCCGCACCGCAGGCGCCTCAGCAGCGGCCCTCGCCATCCAGGTTCAAAAGCCGCAATCCGCGACGGCGCCTGCGGCATGCTGCGCTGGGGCAACGCCGGAGCCGAGCGCTGGGGCGTGCCGAGCACGTGTCGAGGTCTTGCCGCACCAGCCTGCCGCAACCAAGGTCGGGGCGTGTGAGCGCCGCAGTGGGGGCCTCTCAGTTGCGCTAGCCAATGTCAGTCACCAAAACGCATGCACGCACAGGCGCCACAAGAGCGGCGGGACAGCAAGTCGCCGACGCGCCCATGCGCTGGCGACGCTACCCACAGGCAGCTCGCAGCAGCGGCAGCCAGGCGTGACCCCGCCGGCCCGCCCGCCGATTCACACACAGAATGAGACCCCGCAAGCTCCAGCGTCGTCTCCGCGCCCCCCACACCTGGGCGCAGTCAGGCGCGTCCGCCCGCCGACGCCGATTGCAGCATGCCCGCGACAGGCGGCTCTGCCGGCTCTGCCACGAGGGGCTTGCGGCGCCTGCCTGCAAAGAGCGTCCACATGCGCAGCAGCCCGGAGCCTGCCCTGCCCCGGCTCTGCCGCGCGGCTGCGGCCGACTCGCCCTCGTTCCCGGCAGAGCCGTCGAGGGGCCGCGCGCCGCTGGCGTCCCCGCCGCCGTCCTCGCCCTCCGCCCTATCCGCCACGCCCAGCAGCCGCCTGGACGATGGCAGGTTCGTCACCGACCTGGAGCGAAACCGCTGCCGGTGCTCCCCCGAGCCAGGCCGGCCGTCGCCGGAGAGCGGGCGGTCCGGCGCCGCCGGGGACGCGGCGGCCTGCCTGGCCTTCTCCCTGAGGAGGAGCTGCTGGAGCAGGGCCTCCGCGTGGGCGGCGCGCTCGGCCGGTGAGGCGTTGGGACGTGGGGAGGCCCCGACGCTGCCTGGCGAGTGGGCGGGAAGGGCAGAGCCGGGCTGCTGCGACACGGCGCCCACCCCGCCGGCAGCTGGGGAGGCGAACGCGGCCGCGGCGGGGGCGGGGCCGGGACCGGGGCCGGGGCCGGGGCCGGGCTCTGAGCGCATGCCAGCGGGCCAGCGGGGCGGCGGGGCCGCGGCGAGCGGAGCGACTCCGTGCGAGACAGCTCCCGCACCAGCCCCCGCAGCCACCAGCATCTGCTGCTGGTGCTGCTGTTGCTGTTGGTGCTGGGAGCCGCTGGGGCCCCCAGTCGCGGGGGGCGCTCCCATGAACGCGCCCATGGTGACCGCGCTGGGGCTGGCCGTGCTGCTCGAGGTGACCTGGCCGCCAAATGCGGCAGCCACGCCCCACACGTGCCCAGCCGGAGGCGAAACGCCCGCCCCGCTGGAGGCCACGGCGCTGCGGGGCGGCAGCTGAACGCCCACGCCGGCCGGCGCGCTGCTCGGCCCCCCCCAGCCGCCCGCGGCTGCGAAACCGGCGCTGGTTGCGCTGTGCTGCGCCTGCGCTGCCTGGACGCCCGCGCCCGGCCCGTCCGCACGCGAGGCCGTGAGGGGCACTCCGTCGGGGCCCCTCGCGGGGCCCCAGCCCCCGCCGGTCGCCTCGCCCGTGCTGAAGGCAGCGAGGGCGGCGGCCGCCTCGTCCGCGCCCCCGCTTCCGCTGCCACCGCCAGCGCTGCCACTGCCCGCCCCAGCCCCAGCACCGGCGGCAGGGGACGCCCCACGCCAGGCCGCGACGGAGCCGCTTGGCCTGCCTCCCGCTGCCATGAAACCGCTGGAATACGCCCCCAGCCCGCCCCGCCCGCCCAGAGCCGCAGCCAGCGCCGCGGCGCCAGCGCCCCCGTCGCCGGCCGAGCGCTGCGCCCGCCCCCCGCTGGAGGCCCCGCCCTGAGACCCGCCGGCGCTCGAGCTCCCGCCGGCAGAGCCGATCACACCGGCAGAGCCTGGCGTGTCGGCTCTCAGCGGAAGCAGCGCGTGCAGCCCAGCCACCGGCAGAGCCTCCGCGCTGAGAGCTCGCTCCTCGGACCAGACGCCGCTGCCGGCCCGCCCCCCACCGGCAGAGCTTCCGCCCCAGGGCGAGGCCGCCCCGTTGCCGACGCCGCTCGCCGCTGCCGGCGGCAAGGCCGAACGGCCACCCCTCCAGTGCTCGCCCGCCCCAGCCCCCGGCCCGGCGCCCTGCGCCCTGGAGGGACCGGCCGTGCCGGAAGCTCCCAAAATGGCGGCGATGCGACCGGTGCCGCGCGGACCCGCACCGTGGTCCGCCGCCGCCAGCGACCGCGCCGACCCCACAGAGGCCGACGACCATCGGGCAGCTGACGACGCTGTCGCGCCGGCACCAGCGTCGCCTCCACCGCCGCCACCGCCGCTTCCGCCGCCGCCGCCGCCGCCGCTGCCGCCCCCACGACCACTGCTTGTCACGCCGCTGGCGGCGACGGAAGATCCTGGTGCAGAGCCCACGCTGCCGTCCGACATCAACGCAGCTGGAGCCCGCAGCGGCGGGGGCGGCAGAGCCGGCAGAGCCGCATGCCACGTTGGGCTGCCGGGCCCCTCCATGGACTCCTCCACGGTCGGGAGGCCAAGCTGACGGGCCGACGACTGGCGAGCCGACTGCGCGGGAGGACGCGGGGCGAAGGCGCCTCCGGCACTGCCCGCAACCGCGGCGCCGCCGACGACGCCGAGGCCGCCTCCAGCGACACGACCAGCGGCAGCAGCGGCGGGCCCACCGCCCGCGTCCGGCTGAGCGGCTGGGCCCCCAGCTGCGGCAGCGCCCAGCCAGCCGACCCCCGAGTCGTCCAGCGAGCCCGCTCCGACCAGCCACTCGCTGCCCGCCGCCGGTCGCCCTCCGACCCGCGCGCGAGCCACGTCGGCCGCGGACTGGCGCAGTGTGCCCTGCTCCCGCCGCCTCTGCAGCAGCTCTGGCTGCGCGGGAGCCAGGCTGACGTCGTACACCAGGTGCGCTTCCGCGGGGATCAGGGGCGGCAGGGCCACTTCGCCAAACGCCGCCTCGGGGGCGAGCACCACCCGCGCGCCGTGTCCGTAGGGCAGCATGCTCAGCGCAGGGTAGAGTCCCAGCGGCAGCGGAAGAGCGCGGTAGAGCTCCATGCCGTGCCGCGCAGCCGCTGCAGCGGCGTCGATGTCGTCCTGAGCCTCCGGCTCTCCCGGCAGAGCCCTCAGTCCTTCCGGAAGCGCGCCAGCTGCCGCCTCGGCCTGCTCCGGGAAGGGCAGCGTGACCGCGGCGCGGCGCACCCGCTGCACGTCGGCGGCCGCCAGCGAGCCGCCGTCCCACACGGACACGGTGAAGGCGAGACGGAGGCGCTCCCCCGGCAGCGGAAGCACGGGGTGCTGCACCCCGGCGCCCGCAGCCACTGCCTCGGGGCTGGCGCCCTGCCCGCCGCCTCGCCCCGTGGCCCCTTCACTGACGTGGTCCTCGCCCCCTCCACGCGGCGGGGCTGCGGCAGAGCCCTCCTCCGGCGGCCCGCGAGCTCCTCCGGGCGGCGCCAGCAGCCGCCGCGCCTGGCGCCGCGTCAGCGCCGCCATGTCAAGCAGCGCGAAACCGCGCTCCGTGAGGTCGTCGAACGCGTCCAGGTCGTCGAAGACCACCACTCTCCCCAGCTGGCAGCACCCGGGCGGCATGCTGCCTCCGGGGAAGGCCAGCAGGTCGCTGCCTGCGTCCGAGCCCGGAGAGGCGTCGCCCGGCGGGGCGCCGTCCGGGGCACCGCGGGCCTGTGACTGGACGGGGAGGTCGGAAGGATCCGTTGCGGCCGCCAGAGCGGCGTGCAGGCCGAGCGACGCGAGGGACGTCGGCGGGCGCAGCGTGAGGTCCACGACGAGCTGCGGGCGCTGCAGCGGGGGCGGCGGCGGCGGAGGCGACGGCGTCGCCGCAGGCAGCGAGTGGTGCTGCGCCTGGGCAGATCCCTGCTCGTGCTGGGGCGCGTTTGCCTGCGAGTTCAGCGATCGCGCCGCCTCTGCGTTTGCGTCTGTGGCCTGCTGCTGCTGCTGCCGCTGCTGCTGCTGCTCGAGGAGCCGGTCGGCGGCCTCGCCTGGGATGCCCGGCACGCTGGGCGCGGAGCCCGGCGGCTGCGCCCCGGCCGGGCTGCAAGGCGCCGTGGCGGCAACAGCACTGCGGGCCACCGCCTCGCCGGTGTTGGCGGGGGCGGCACTTCCCGGCGCAGCTGCGCCGCCCGCGCGACCGCCGAGGGCGGGCGAGCCTGTGTTCGGTCCGGTCGCCGCCTCTGGTGCTGTCAGGGCCTCTGCCTCGCGAGGCGTAGGGCCGACTGTGCCGGGGTCGGCGAGCGGTCCCGCGGGTCTGATACTGGCGCCGCTGGGAAGGGTGGGTGAGGCCGCCCTGGCCCCGGGCGCCACGGGCCTCACCAAGGGGCCTGTTGAGGGGCCCAAGCTGGACACGGCGAGAGAGGATGGAACGAGGGACGCGGACCCGCCGGCGGAGGGCGCAGCTGACCGGGCAGGCCCGGGCCGCGGCGGGGGCGAGGCCGTGGAGGACACTGACAGAGACATTGACATTGCAGATCCGGGCCCCGTGCTGGGAGCCGAGCCGCCCTTCGCGAGGGGCCCCCCGCCTGCCGAGCCGCCGCTGGCCTCGCTCGGCTGCCCGGAGCTGCTGCTCCCGCCGCCGCGCGACGGCGCGTTGCCGCCACTGGAGGCGCCTGCAGAGGCGGCCGTGCCCGGTGACCCGCTCAGCCACTCCGCCCCCGCGCGGGCGGCGGCAGCGCGCTGCAGCCCGGCCCCGTTGCCGCCGCCGCCGCCCACGCTGCCGCTGCCGTTGCCGCTGCCGCTGCCGCTGCCGCTCGACTGCCCAACACTGGCCGCGGTGCCCGTGCCCCGCCCGTGCGGAGGAGAACGCGCGCCCCCCCGGCTGGCGCCGGCGCTCCAGTCCGCGCCTCCGACCGACGTGGTCGCAGAGGAGGGGGGCGCCGTCACGGTGAGCTGGGCCGTGGTGTCTCCGGGGAAGAGGAACACCAGGATGAGGCTGCCCATGCCGCTGGCACCGCGCACCGCCTCGCGGAGGAAGGCCTCGGCGGCGGCGCGGCGCAGCTCCACCGTGCGGGCCGACGTCCTGTCACGCATGAGGTGGGGGGCGAGTAGGCCCCCAGCAGGCTGCAGGCGCACCCCTGGGTAGAGCCGCTTGAGGGCCCGGCGGACGCCGGTGACGTCGCGGTAGCGCTTGGCGGTGCGGCGCACTCTGCCCGACTCGAACGTGACCTGCACGGTGAACCAGGTGTGGAGGCGGATCCCGCGCTCGGCCTCGGGGGCGGAGGGCACGGAGCCGACGGGAGAGGGGAGGGGCTTTGCCGGGGCTGCTTGCGCGGATGCGGGGGGGGCGTCGGCGGCGGCGGGCGACTGCGGGCGGCCAAGGGCGAGGCCGGGCGGCGGCTGGGCGCGCGGCCCGTCTGCATCTGCTGCGGCTGGTGCTGCGCCCGCGTCGCCGGTCGCGCCGGCCGCAGGCGGCGCCGCATCGCTGGCACTGCCCTGCGCCCCGCTTGCGGCGTCGCGGTCAGCTGGGTCCGGTTTGGCTCGGGTGCCGTCGTCGCCCGGCGCCTGGCCAAGGCGAACGGGCTTGTTGGCCGGCGGCTGGGCTGCCCGGCCCGGCCCGAGCAGGCGAGACACCTCGGACCCGCGCCCGCCGCGCCGCAACGGCCCGCCGAGCGCCCGGGCCGCGAGCGCTTCCAGCGCCTCGAGCGAGGGCGCCGCCTTGGACGGCTCTGCCAGCCCGGTGGCGGCATCATCTGCGCCACCGCCTTGGGCGCCGCCTGCCGCCTGCGCTGCTGCCACGGCGTCGAGCGCCGCTCGGAGGGCCCGCCTGACGCGCCCCCGGGTCCGCTCCAGATCGTCCTCCTGTGCCTGTCGCAGCATCGCCAGCAGCCTGGCCATGCCGCCCCGCAGCGGCCGGCCGTCCACCGACACGATGCGGTCAGCGCGCGTCACAGCCACATCGACGATGCGGTCGCCGCCGCTCACAGCCAGCGTGACGGCGCTGCTGTCCTCCGGCGAGCCGAACGTCGCCCTGGCCCGCTCAGCCGCGGCCCGCGTCGCCATCGCCTGCGCGCGGGCGTGCGACGCCACTCCGTACAGGTAATCGTCTGGACCTGCTCCGGCGCCGGCCGACGCCATGGCCGCGGAGCCCTCCACTGCCCATCGCACATGCTCGCTGCGCGTGAGAGGCACGCCCATGGCAGCGGCCCCGCCCCCCACCGACCCGCTGCCGCCGCCCGCATCCGGAGCCTGCCTCGGGCTCTTGCCAGCGCCGCCGTCCTCCCGGGCCACGGAGCCGCTGGGAGACGGCCCAGCCGACACCAGCAGGCTCACCGCCGGCGACCGAGCCGCTGCCACCGGCGGCGCCGCGGGGTGCGGCCTGCTGGCAAAGTCATCGCCGCCGCCGCCGCTGCCGTTGCCGCCGCTGCCGCCGCCGCCGCCGCCGCCGCCGCTGCCGGGGCCTCCGCTGCCGGCCCCCAGCCCCGACGCGCCGCCGCCGCTGTCCGCCTGCGGCCGCCGCGGCAGCTGCTGCGTGCGAGACCTCCTGCGGTTGGCGTCTGGGTGTGACGGCGGGAGCGTCGAGACGCCGCGTCCGACCGCCACCGCCGGGGCCAGCGCCGCACCAGAGGCAGGGCTCGAGCTGGTGGGCGCATCAGCACCGCTGCCTGGCGCACCCCCGCCTGCAGATGGCTCGGTGTCGCCGCCTACAAGGCTGGAACCGGCCGCGGCTTGGCCAGCACTCGCGCCCACGGCACCGCCCCCTTCGCCGGCGCCGACGCCGACGCCGGCGCCCTTGGACAGCGGCACCACGAGCTCTGACAGCGACCTGCGTCGGTGCCCATCCTCGGGAAGCGCCCCAGCCTCTTGCTGCCCCGCTGGCAGAGCCTCGGCGGTGCCCGAAGGGGCGGCCTCCGGGGTGCCTTCGGCGGCGCGTTGCTCCGCCTCATCATCCGGCTCTACCGGCGCTACTGGCTCTGCCGGTTCAGCAATTTCCTCCTGCTGCTCCACCGCGGCGCTGCCACTCAGCGCCGAAGTGTGCCGACTGGCGTCGGACGGGCGCCGGGTTTCGGACTGATGCTGGCGCCGGGCCACCGGGCTCCAGAATCCCTCCACCGGCCCGTCCCACGGCGCGGTCGCTCCGCCCAGGTCGTCGCCGGCGTCGTCGCCTGCGTCGGCGTCGTCCTCCTCCTCCGCCCAGCCGCCGTCTTCCTCCTCGGACGTGTCAGGCCCCACCTGCAGCAGCTCCGCCCAGCCGCCGGGGTCGGGCGCGGCCATTGCAGGCGCAAGCCTGTCCGTGTGCCACGCGCGCGCCTGCGCCTCGTCGGCTGCGGCGGCAGCTGCCCTGGCGGCGGCGCCGGCAGTCAGGCGGTCCCAGACCCCCGGCGTCGCGGCGCGTGTCGCCCGCCAGCCCCCAGCAGCGCCGCCCCCGTCACCACCGCCACCACCGCCGCCGCCGCCGCCACCGCCGCCCGCTTGCCACCGGCTTGCGGCTACGGGCACCCCCATGCTGCGGGGCAGTCCGGCCGGACTCGATGACCGGGCCTCTCGGCTGGGCACAGCCGCGCCTTCCACCTCCCGCCCCAGCGACAGGCGCTTCGCCGAGGCGGAGGACCCGCTGCCTCGCTGCAGCTGCCGCCCCCGCCGCGGCCCGGCACGCTCGCCTTCAACCGCCGCCGCCGCTGCCGCCGCCGCCGCCGCCGCCGCCGCCATTCCAGCCGTCGCCCGACGGCCGGCGCCGACATCGCCGTCGCGCGCGCCCGCCGCTTGCCCGTCACGGGGCGTGCCAGGCAGAGCCGCGATGGGTGCTGGCGCTTCGGCGCGCCCCGGCGCTGCGGCTGCCGCTGCGGCCGGCACCTCGCCGGTCGCGCTATCACGGCGTCCTCGCGGCCCCTCGGACCAGCCTGCAGCGCTGCCGTCTGCGGGCACACTCAGAGCAGCGGAGCGCGCGACACCGCAGCCGGCTGCGGAGTCGGGGCGGACACCCGCCGGCGCCCCTGCCGGGGACGCGATTACGGCTGCGCGCGGCTCGCTCCCCGCTCCGGACGGCTGTGGCGGCCAGCGCGCCGGCCCTGCCGCGGCAGCCTGCTCCCCCTCCGCCGACGTATCTCGTTGTGGCTCTGCCGAGGGGCGCTGCGCTGGCAAACCGCGCAGCGCACCGGCAGTGGATGCTGCCGCTGACCTGTGTGCGGCCGCGTCAACCGCTGCGCCGCCGGCTGCGCCGCCCTCCTCCCCCAGCAGCATCTTTCGCTGGCTCACGCTCACCGAGGGGTCCAGCCACGCGCCCCCCGGCCCGAACGCGGCGCCGCGCCCGACAGTCGGGGGCGGGGCGTGGCCGCCCGCGCCTGGCCCGGGCGCGACGCCAGCGCCGCCTGCAGCTCTTGCTGGGCCGTCCGCGCCGCTGGCGCCGCCCGCAGCTGCACCACCGACTGCCCCCACCGCGCCGCTGACGGGGCTGCGCACGGGATTCACTGCCACGCTCAGGACCTCCACTCGATTCCTGGGAAAGGACCCGATCACACCGGGGGCGCCCTCGCGGAAGCCGTCCCACCACGCCTTGCCGACCCGTGTGACAACCAGCACCTCTCCTGCCTCGAAGCTGAGGTCGCTTGGACGCTGGGCCTCAAACCCCCACTTGGCCCGCATCCGGAGCCCCACGCGCGCCATGGTCTGCGCAGGGGTGGCGTCCATGCCGGCGGCCTGCGGCAGCTGCCCACGGCCGGCACCCGGCGGTGCAAGCCAGCCGCTGCGGCAAGCGCGCCAGCTTCCGGACCCGCACCGCAGTCGCGCGTGGCGTGGCAAGCGAGGCCTGGCCCGCGGCCTCGAGGGCGGGCCGAGTGGACGGCCACAGCGGGGAGCGGAGCGCCCACGCCAGTGCAGAGCCGTGCACGGCCGCACGCCACGCGCCCGGACTCGCAGATGCGCGGCGGCCCACTCCGCAGACGGGGGCCAGCGCCACCAGCAGCCAACCCCGCCAAGGCCCTGCCTGTGCCGTCTCCGAGCGTCGTTCCCGGGCAGCCATGGGCGTTCCAGACAACTTCATTGCCGGCAGCATTGTGTTCTTGCTGGCCGCTGCGCTGCTGAGCGCCCTCTCTTGCGTGCTGCGCTGCACCGGCAGGCTCACCAAGATGAACGAGACGTGAGCCCCCTGTCGCGCCCGCAGGGCCGCCTCCGCGGTTGTGGCAGGCTTGGCCAGCCCGGCCCAGAGCGAAAGCTTCAAGTTCGGCAGCCCCAAGCTGCTCCTTGCAGCACCGCCACTGCCCGCCCCCGCAAAGTACCTCATGGACTGCTGCGCATGTGATCCGCAGGAACTTGGTTGTTTTCTTCACCGTGTCGGTGTCGCTGATGTGGCTGACCTGGGCTTGCACGCTGCTGCACCAGTGGCACCCGCTGGTGAGTCCGCAGATCCCCACGGAAGAGTGAGAGGGGGTGGGGGGGGCTGGCGGCTCGATTCCCGGTGCACTGTTGCGTGGACTGCGTGTGCGTGAGCTGCGGGCCTGCAATGGCTGCCGATGCATCGCGGTGGAGGCGGCGCTCGAGCAATCTGCGCCACGCGGCGCGCCCCGCGCGCACTCTCGGTCGGGGAAAACGCACTGCGCGAGTCGCGCACGCTTTCATGGCGCCGGGAAGCGACCCATCCGCTCGCGTGCCGAGGCCGGGGCTCAGCGGCCGCGCGGTCACGCGGTCTGGCGGGCGCGCGTCATCGCAAGGGCAGTTGCCACGGCAGCCGCAGCTCCCGCGGCCGCCAGGGCAGCCCACACGAACATCTTGCGCGTGGGCGCCTCGCCGTCCCGCGCCTCCGCCCGCGTTGCCGCCGCCGGCGTGTCGAGGCGCAGCGGCGCCCCCAGGTCTGCCGGGATGCTAGTCTCCGCAAATAGCGACGCGATGGTCTCGCGCTCGCGCACGCGCTGCACCACCGCAGGCGCGCCCGGGCCAGCGCGGCGGCGCAGCAGCAGCTCCGGTGCGCGCAGCTTGCCGTTGTACTGGAAGCCCATTGAGTGCGAGTGCGCGCCGGAGTCGTGCACCACGAACAGGTCGCCCACCCCGGCAGAGGCGGGCAGGGGGCGCTGCTTGGCAAACCAGTCGTTGTTCTCGCACAGCGTGCCCACCACGTTGAGGGGCTCGGCGGCGGGGTCGTCGGCGTCCTCCGGGGTGGGCTTCCCCGCCACGCTGATGTGGTGGTAGGCGCCGTACATCCCCGGGCGCATCAGGTTGCTCATGCACGCGTCCAGCCCGCAGTAGCGCTGCCCGAAGGCGCGCTTCACCACGTGGCAGCGGGCCACGAGCCAGCCGAAGGGCCCGGTGACGTATCTTCCGTTCTCCATGTAGAGCCGCGGGAGGGCGCCGGCGAGGCCGAGGCGGGCGGCCTCGGCGTCCATCACGCCGCGGAGGCGCTTGGCGAGGCGGGAAGGGTCGTTCTCGGGCTCCCCAGCCCGGTAGGGGATGCCGAGGCCGCCGCCAATGTTGATGAAGGCCCAGTCCTCCCGGGCGATGCCGGCGCCGCTCGCCACCTCGGCGAGCGCCTGCAGCAGCACCGAGACGGTCTCCGTCCAGTAGTCGTCCGACATGACGCAGCTGCCCGTCATCATGTGCAGCCCGAACCGCGTCGCTCCGAGCGCCTTGGCGCGGCTGTAGGCTGCGAGCAGGTCCTCGCGCGGAACGCCGAACTTGGCGTCCGGGCCCCCCAGCACGTTCGACGCCGTCTCCGAGTCCGTGCGCCCCAGCCCGGGGTTGAAGCGGAAGCAGATGAGCTTCGGGAAGGGCAGCCCGGCGCCCTTGCACACGCCCGCGAGGTCCTCCACGAGCGAAATGTCGTCCAGGTTGATCACCACGCCCTGCCTCGCCGCCGTCAGCAGGTCCGCCTTGGACGTGAAGTTAGACGTGTACATGACGTCCTCCGGCGCCACGCCAAGCTTGTCGGCCACGAAGAGCTCGCTCGCCGAGGAGCAGTCGAGCCCGCACCCGGCGCGAGTCAGGAGCCGCAGAATGGCCGGGTTGGGCAGCGCCTTGACCGCATAGAACTGCTTGAACCCCGGAAAGCTCCCCGCGAACGCCTTGATGAGCCCACGGGCCTGGTCCTCGATGCCGGCTTCGTCGTACAGCTGGAACGGGGTGCCGTGCTCCTTGGCAACCGCCTCGAGCTCGTCCGCCGAGAGGGGGCAAGGCTTGGGCATGCTCGCCCACCGAGCCTGGCACAACGAGGCGAGCTGTCTTCCGCGACGCACGGAGCGGGTGCCTCACGTGCTGCCGCTGGGGCGCACCGCGCCCGTGGCGCGTGCTCAGTGACCCGCGGCAGAGCTCGAGACACGTCCGAGGTCGCCACGCCGCCTCCGCCTGTAGCGGCCAAGCTTCCCCGAACAGCGCGACACGCTGCACCAGTGCGCGACTTCCGCACGGCAGCCTGCTCGGGGTCGCTGCCGGGCCGCGTTGATGCGCCGATTCCCCGGGGGGGGTGGGGGTAGCGGCGAGGCTTTTCCCGCCCGCCACGGAACTGCAAGCGCCGGCCCGCGCTCAGGATTGCACTGACGTGGCTCGCATCCGAAACAGAGCAACGCTGGCCTGCTCCACACTGGGGCCGGCGCTTGGCCCTGTGCGCGAGGGCGAGCGTGGCTGGCCAAACTTATGCCGGTCCGCAGCTCGGCGTGTTTCGCCGCCAGCAATTCGGGACGAAACACCCACGCAGGCAAGTTTAAACAGACGAGCTCCGCCTTCCGCTCAACAGGTGCTCAGAGCGAACGGGGCCCTCTGACTGTTTTGAACTTGGCCCAACGCGAGACATGACTGCGACAGGCGTGTGTGCCTCCATGTTGCGAGGGCACCGACACCCCAGCTCTCTCGCTCGGCTCGCATTGCTTCGGGCGACTCCCAACAGCACCCCACCGCACTCCACCTACAAGTACTTCACGGGTGCCTGCTGAGAACCAGCACGGAGCCGGCCGCCGGCGACGCAAGCGCTGGCCTCCGCATCCTTGAGCGGGGCAGAATATTTATGCCCGCAGGGCCACCTGGCAAGCGCGCTCCGCGCCGGCGCCGGCCACTCGCAGGCGCGCGCCCAGCTTTGCGCAATGGAAGACCCCCGCGTTGATGACATGCTGATGGCCATCGCCAGGCAGCACACTCGCGGCATCGACCAGCTGCTCGACACTTTCTTCGGCTTCTTGCGGCGCAAGACCGATTTCTTCTCCGGCGCGGGAGAGGACCGCGCCAAGAAGGCGGTGCTGGATGCCATGTCGAGGCAGTTTGCGGCTGCCCAGCGGTCGCTGGCACAGCAGGCGGCTGCCAAGCATGACGAGGCCGAGAGGCTGCGGAAGCGCCGCGAGAAGGACGCCCTCGCAAAGGCCGAGGCGGAAGCGGCAGTGCGCGCCCGCCTCGAGGCCAAGGCGGCCGCCGATGCCAAGGCCGCGGCAGAGGCCGCTGCGGCTGCTGCGCCCGCGGCTGCAGCGGCAGCCGACGAGGACGACGTGCTGGAGCCCTCGGCGGACGGCTCCTTCGACCTGAGCGCGCCGAAAAAGGCTGCCCCCGCTGCCGCCGCGGCCGCGGCGGCCAGCTCCGGTGCGAAGGCAGACGCCCCCGCGGCGAAAGAAGAGGGGGAAGAGGCTGCCTCCGGGGAGGGCGGGATTCCCCCGAGCGAGGGCAACGGATACAGCCGCGACCTGTACTCCTGGACGCAGACGCTCAAGGAGGTGACCATCACTGTGCCGGTTCCCGCAGGCACGCGCGGCAAGGACCTGAGCGTGTCGTTCAAGCCTGAGACCCTGTCGGTGGGGCTCAAGGGCGCGGCCAGCGTTCTGGACGGCCCGCTCTTCGCAGCGGTCGCCGTGGCCGACTGCACGTGGACCATTGAGGACGCACCTGCCAGCGCTGGCGGCGGAAGGCTCGTGACGGTGATGCTGGCCAAGGCCTACGGCATGGCGTGGTGGCCGCATGTCGTGACGACGGAGCCCAAGCTCGACCTGAGCAAGGTGGAGCCTGAGAACAGCAACCTCGGGGACCTGGACGCGGAGACGCGCAAGACGGTGGAGAAGATGATGTTTGACTCGAGGCAGAAGGCCATGGGGAAGCCCACGTCGGACGAGCTGGAGCGGCAGCGCGTGCTTGAGCGCTTCATGAAGCAGCACCCCGAAATGGACTTCTCTCAGGCCAAGATCTCCTGAGCCCGTGCGATAGCGCTGCGCGTTTGAGGCTTGCGTGTGAGGCCGGGCGGACCAAGTGGAATCCGGCGAACAACCATTCACGCTGTCCGCTCTCCGTCGTGCGGGGGTTGCTTGCGGCGAGGCAAACGCACAAACGATTGCAACCTCAGTGGCGGCACCCGTACTGGTCTGTTGCGTCTGCCACCCAAGCGGCACACAGAAACGCTGGACACTCCGCATGCTCAGAGCAGCTCGTTGAACACCTTGGGGCGCACGACGATGGGCAGCTTGTCGCCGCGGCACTCGGCGGTCACGAAGTAGCCGGCCTTGGGCTGGGTGGGGAAGCGCTTGATCTGCTCGATGGGGGCCTTGATGCCGGTCTTCTTGGCGGCCTCCTTGATGGCACCGATCTTCTGGACGCGGGCGAGGAAGCCGGCGCGGCACTTGGAGTGGCGCACGTGCTCAACGCGCACGTGGATGCGCTTCTTGAGGATGCGGCTGCGCACCTGCTTGTTCACCTCCACGCCGATGGACGACGGGGTCACGTTGAACACGATGCCGGTGCGGCCATGGTAGAAGCGGTGGGGCATGCCCTTCTGCTGGGCAGAGTTGGCCACAACGTCGACGTAGTCACCCATCTTGTACACGGGCATGTACGTCTTGGAGATGGCGAGGGTGCCGGCCTTGCGGAACTTCCGCGAGAAGAGGTCGCGCGTGCGCGCGCGGTAACCGAAGCTGCGGGGTGAGGCAAGGCAAGGCAAGATGCACCAGGAGAGCACTTGGACCTGCACAACAAGTCACACGCAGCCGACTGGCTACAGGGCTACAGGCGAGCCTGCTGCGGCCGCGGATGCCGAGGCTGCAAGGCCTTGTCCCCGAGCCCAGAAACAAGCTCCCCACCCGCCTTCCGAGCGCCACCGGCGCAGCCCACGCTGCCATTCCCCGGGGGCTCAAGCCACTCGCTTGCACCAGCAGAGCGAGGGCCGCGCGCCAGTCCGGGGCACACCTGCCAGCGGGCGCGGCGCCGCGGGCTCGACGAAAAAGACTGAAGGCCAAGCAAAGCCGACTCGGGCTCGGCGCCTCGGCGGCTTGCCAGACCGCTCACCTGTGCGGCATTCTGCAAAGTCGGGGGAAACAGGCAGACGACGAGCGACGGAAGGCCAGGTGGCAAGCAGTGGGGCTCGGCGAGGCTCGGGCGGGCCGCAAAGGAGGGCGCGAGGCAGCTCGGACCAGCGCGATCGCCCAGGCCGCCCTCGCCGGCGCCCCGGAGCCCGGAGGGCCTCCCCCCGCCCAGTTCCCAACGGAATGCGCCGATTCAGCCGCCTGGGGCCGTCAAACGGGCCTGCTCTCACCTCCCCACAGACCAGCGGACGGGTGCGAGGCGCCCCTTGACGGCAAACGCAGGAAAAGCTCTGCAACCATGGTTCGCGACGTCAGCGAGCAGAGCAACTCGCACAGAGCAGCCGCGAGCCGCAATCCCCACCAGCGCGTGGCGCTGAGGCGATGCGGCTCGCCCTCGCTGTGCTGGCGTGCTGTGCCGCCGCCCTGGCTCACGGGGCGGGGACGGAGCAGCGTGCGGGGCGCCGCGCCGGACTGGGCGCTGCGGCTCGCTCCAAGCGCGCGCACACGCTGGCGCCCTCGGGAGCTATGGGCGGCGACGATGTGCGCTTCTCGGGCGTACTGAGCAGCTCCACGCACGGCCTTGCTGACGCGTCCGCGCTGTCGAACCCTGTGGCGTTCAATGCGCACCAGGCGACGGCTCAGGAGGAGGCAGAGCGCTTGCACGCGGACTTGGGCCGCCGCCACGGCCAGGACGAGAGCTCGCTGTACGCATCAGCGGAGGGGCCACTGAGCACGGGGCAGGCCGAGGGCGAGAACCTGCTGGCAGCCGCAGAGCGGGCCGGGATGGGCCCGGAGCCGAGCACTGCTGACCTGCTTGAGGAGTCGTCCCGGCTCTCCGCCAAGGCCAGGCAGCAGACCGAGGAGCAGCGCGCCAGTGAACCTGGGAACGGGGGGACGGACGCGGCTGGGGCAACGCCCCTGCTGCCCACGGGTGGTGAGGGCAACGTGACCGCATCCCCTGTGGAGTCCTCCGACCCGCCGGCTGTGAATGGTTCGGACGCCGCTGCGCCGCAGCCTGCGGCCAACGGAACCGCCCAGGTGGCCGCCGAGGGCCCTGAGGAGCCGTCCTTCGTCGCCAGAAAGGCGCTCCCGGGCCTGGAGGGGCCGTGGGTGGGCATCCTGGCCTCGCCGTCGGAAGTGCAGTGCGACGACGCAGCGACCGAGCTGAGGAGCACGGAGGGGGGCCTGTTCGGGGGGCCGACCATCCCCTCGTCCTGCTTCAACGAGTACTACGCCCAGTGGGTGGAGGCGGCCGGCGCGCGGGCATTTGCCATCCCCTTCGACGCCAGCGACGAGCTGCTGGAGCTCGTGGTCACAGGCGCCTCTGCCATTGTCTGGCCGGGAGGGGACCTCGTCCTTGACCCGAACACCACATTCTACCAGACCGCCCGCCGTCTCCTGGACCTGGTGATCAACGCCAACCGCCAGGGCCGCCTGATGCCGCTGCTTGGCATTTGCCAGGGGCACGAACTCATGGCCGCGCTGGTCCACGGCTCGCCGTCCATCCTGCGCATCGGCGCCTTCCAAGCCCGCTCCGTGGTCCTGCAGCAACGGCTGAGCGCGGAGGCGCAGCAGAGCGAGCTGCTCGCCACGCTCGGACACGAGCACACCAGCATGCTGGCCAACCTGCCCGTGGCGCTCCACATCAACAGCGACGGCGTCGACCCCGCTGCCTTTCGTGAGAGCCGCAACCTTGCCGCCCTCTTCCGCGTCGTGGCCACGGCCACGGACGTCAACCAGCAGAGCATGGTCTCGATCATGGAGGCCCGCACCATGCCGCTCATCGGAATCCAGTGGCACCCGGAGCGCTCCCAGTTTGACTGGCGCCCCTCCATCAAGGCCCCCCACGGCCCCGAGGCAATCGCCTTCGCCGCCGGGCTCGCTGACGCGTTCGTCAACATCGCGCGCCTCAGCCCGCACTCCATGAGCACTGAGCAGCACAGGCGCATGGTCCTGCAGACCGCAACGCGCGCGGCCAAGCGGGTGTCCATGGGCGATCTTGAGACCAGCGTGACGGCTCTCCTCTTCGACCCACCGACGCCGACCGCTGCCGAGGACGGCTCCAGGACGGTCCTGGGCGGCCATGCGTGGAGGCTGCCAGCCGACCAGGTGACGGACCACTCCGCCCAGCAGCCGGCAGCCGCGACGAACGTCACGGCCAACGCGACGCTGGCTGACGCCCCGGCAGATGAGGCAGCTGAGGCCGAGGGCGCAGAGGCGCAGGCGGAGGCAGCTGCGGAGGCAGAGGCAGAGGCCGAAGCTGGGGCTGAGGCAGAGGCAGAGGCCGAAGCTGGGGCTGAGGCAGAGGCAGAGGCCGAAGCTGGGGCAGAGGCAGAGGCCGAAGCTGGGGCTGAGGCTGCAGCTGGGGCTGATGCCGCGGAGCAGGACATGTCCTTGCTGCAAAGGGTGGCGACGGCGGCCGGCAGCCTCCGCTCTGCGCTCTTGGGCTAGGCCCGCAGGCCCGGCAGCGGGATGTTCATGGGCTGGCTGCGGCACACGACCAAGCTGGCTGCCCCTCGTAGTTGCGTGACCGATTCGTTTGTGCATCGCGCGGTGAAATGTTGCACGAGGCTTGCAGAGCAGCGGCACTTGCACATGCGCGCCTCTCAGCACCCGCCCAGCGCGCCGGCGGGCCAGCCACCGAGGCTGATGGCAGACGCAACAGCCCAGCCCGCCCGGAAAAAACGCGCACGCAGCCCTGTCGCCGAGGCTGAGACACCGCTGTTTGCCTGCTACTTGCTGCGCTCGGAAGCGTCCCCATCCCGCACGTACGTCGGGTTCACGGTGGACCCACACCGCCGCCTTCGCCAGCACAATGGAGAAACTGTGAGCGGCGCTCGCCGTACCTCGCGGGGGCGCCCGTGGGCGATGGTGTGCTGCGTGTTCGGCTTCCCGAGCAAGGTCGCGGCGCTGCAATTTGAGTGGGCGTGGCAACACCCTGGGCTGAGCCGGGCAACGAAGGAAGCAACAGCGGGCCTTTGGCGCAAGACTGGCTTCCGCTCCAGGCTGGCCGTTCTGTCCCGCATGCTGGGCTGCAGCCCTTGGCGCCGCATGCCACTCTATGTGGTTGCTGCGTCATCGGCGGTGGCGGGCCTCCTCGGCCCGCTGATGCCAGTGCCACACCACGGCACGCCCACCGACGCGGCTGTGCAACGGGGTAGTTGCGGGTCGTCTGCCCTGGGCCTTTCAGCTCAGCTGCGCGTCGAGGTGGGGGAAGACTGTCCGTGGCAGCTGGTGTTCTCTCCAAGCGCGCCGGGGCCCGACCCCGCCGCCTCCCCTCCGGAAGCGAAACCGTCAACGAAGGGTCTCGTGGCCCTGCTGCACGGCCTGACCGGCGGGGCGGGGACAGCAGCGGATCCGCGCTCGACGGAGGGGTGCCCGGGCTGTCGGCTTGCCGGCCATCCGCGCCCGGCGGCCGCGGCATGGACGCGGTGCCCCTGGAATGAGTGCGGGGCGATGTTTCACGTCATTTGTTGTGCCTTGGCAGCAGGCTCCGACCCGGCCTCGCCGTCTGGGCCGCTTGTCCCAGAGGCGGGCTCGTGTCCGGCCTGCGGCAAGGCCTTCCCCTGGGCACTCGCAGTCAGAGGCGCGACGAAGCGCAGCCCCGCCGTGGATAGTGGGGCGTCACGGTCCTCCCCTCCCGCAGCGGCATCGCCCCCAGCTCCTGGAGATCGCGCGCAGTCGTCGCAAGCGGCCGCAGCGGCAGGCGTGATTGATCTGCTCAGCCCCTGACGAGTCGCGCCCCGCCCGCACACCCTCCCGTTCGCTCGCTTGCGCCGTGGCGTGGCGGAGCAAGCCGTGCAGTGCCCCCCTGCGCCGGGGAGTGGTTGTGCGAAACGGCTGTGCCGCCCGAGACGCACGCAACCGGGCTATTGATGGAATGCTTGGGAAACGGGGAGCGGGGGGAGGGGGGGGGGCAAGGTAACGACGCAACCACGCATTGAGCCAAACGCAAACACGTCCACGAATGCAGGCGCAGCCCCACCAACAGAGACACTACGCCCCCGTGCGCACCTCGGGGAAGCGGCCCGCTGCCCCGGGAAGCCCGGCCCCGCCCCCTGCCGCCGCCAGCGCGTACGACTGGTGAAGCGACCACGCCAGCACCTCATGGCTCTGGAACGCCAGGTCGCCCGTTGCCGCCGTGAACCCAACCCACGCGCGGCCGTCCGCCGGGGTGCCCAGCGCAGCATGCAGGTCGACCCGCACCCGCAGCACCTCCCGCCCCGGGGGCATTTCCACTCGGAGAGTGCCTGCCTCGGCGCCCGTCCACCACCCGCGACCGCCGCTCGGGTACTCATTCCCAGCCAGCCACGCTAGCTGCTGGGCACCTCCCCCCGCGGCGTCCGCGGCGGGCCCGCCGCCCATGCCAGAGGCTGATCCCTCGCCGCCGCTGGCCAGCGGCTCGTACACAACCCGCACATGCACGGGGCGGTCCGCCATGTCCGGCACCCCCTCCGTGGCCGCGCCGAGAGCGAACGCGTGACCCTCGCTCGAGGGCCGGTCGCGCGGCGGGCCGTCCTCCGCCGCTGCTTGGCCCGCCGGCACGGGGGAGTCGGGGGGGGGCGGGGCGTGGACTGCCACGTGGTTCTCGTAGGGATCGCTGTGCTCGGGGTTGTGCCACGTGTCGAACGACACTGCCACTGCCCTGGGCAGGCCGGCCCAGCCCTGGCCGCCCCCTGCGCGACCCAGGGCCGCTGGGTGGCGGTCCTGGATCACAAAGGCAAGGCCATCCGCCCCGCGCGACCGGCAGTTGGTCGAGGCGTCGTCCATGCGCTTGCAGTGATACGACGGGTTGGACAGCTGGAACACGAACTCGGTCGAGAACCCCTCCCGCACCTGCATGCGGCGCCCGTACCACGCCGACCCGGCTTGCCCGGGCCTCGACGGGGTCAGCCGGAGAGCCGGCCCGCACGGGCCCGTCGGCGGGCGGGCAAGGTACCGCGGAGGCACAACCGTCACTCCTGACGGGAGCCTTCCCGGCACGCCGGGGAGCGCGCCGCTGAGGTCCGACCCGCCCGCTGCAGCGGAGCCGACGGGGGCCGGGGGGGGTCCGCCGGCCGACCCCGGAAACACGCCCGCCGCGGGAAGCGGGGTGGGAAGGGGCAGCTGGGACGACGCGCGCAGCGCCTCCGCGTTCACGTAGGGTGGGCGGAGCCGCGCGGCAGCGGCGCACGCCAGCCGGCAAGCGCTCCAGGGCGTGGCCGAGCGGTTGGTCAGCGGCGGCACCGGGAGGCCGGGCGGCACCTCACCGCCGGCATCCCTCACCGCCTGCATGGCGCGTGTGTACGCGTGCGGGTCGGCAGAGCCGCTGTGCCGCGGGTAGACCTTCTTCACGTCGCCGGGGCGGCTCAGCGCTGCCTCCGCCTCGGGAAGCAAGGCCCCACGCCACCAGCCCGCGTGCCAGGCGGACTGCTGGTCGACCACGCCGTCACCGTCGGCGTCGCCGATGTCGAATTCCCTCGCGTTGCCGTCGCTGGGCTGTGAGGCCGACGGGGCCGCGAAACCGTCGCAGCAGGAGTGCGTGGCGTTGCAGCCCGCCACGTGCGCGGACCCCACAAGCACGAGTCCCCAGCTGCCCTCCCCGCCGACGCGACCCAGCTCGCCAGTCGTGGAGCGGCGGTCGGCGCCGCCGTAGGAGAGCGTGCCGTTGGCGTCGAACCAGTCGAAGAGGATGTCGGCGGCGGTTGTGCGTGCTGCAGCGGCCTCGGACCAGGGCCCCTGCGAGCCTTGCGGCAGTGCCTCGCGGTGCCCGTGCGCATTCACCCGCTGCCACGCCGCCGCATCGAGCACAGTGTCCTCGGCCAGCGCTGCGACGCGCAGCTGCACCGCGGTGCCGGCTGGCAGGCCGGCCACCGTCGTGGAGGTCACGTTGCCGGTTGTTGCGAGGCGGCTCCAGGCAGACCACGCGGCCGGCTCCGCCTCCAGCGCCGGCCAGCCTCCCAGCTGGGACAGAAGCGAGCCGTTGCGGCCAGCTGGCGCGGGCATGGAGCGCCAGCCAACCTGTCCCCATCGGTCCACAGCCACTGCCGCGAGCACGGCAGAGGGCACGCCCGAGATGCGGCTCGCTTCTCGCAGCTCCGCCACCGACGGGGTGGGCAGCAGCTCGCCGTCGGGCGCTCCGCCCGACCCCACGTCGCCCGGCTCGGAGCGGAAGTGCGACTCCTGCCGCTCCAGGAGCACGCTGGCCAGCTGCGGCAGCAGGGGCCCTGCGCCAGCCGCGCCGGTTGGCAGCGCTGCCGCCACGTCATCGGGCCCAGCGGGCGCGGACACGACTGAGTCGTTGCCCGCGGCGCCCGACCGCCTCGGGCCGAGCGCCAGGAGCGCAGGGTAGAAGGCAGCCCACAGCTCAGCCGGGCGCAAGAGCGAGCGGGCCTCCAGGACGTACCCCGTGGTGGCCAGCGCGTCCCAGAGGCTGCGAGGCGACCAGCTGGCGGAGAGGTGTGTGGCGCCCACGTTGGAGGCGTCCAGCGCCACCGGCGCGCGCGGGCCCACCGCGTAGCTGAGCAGGGGCTTGGCGTCGACCAGGCCGGGGAGGCGGCCCTGGGCCACGGCAACCACTGCGTGCTCGGGGCCGGACTGCATGGCCGGGGAGCGGCAAGCGATGCGGCTCTCGGGCGCTGCAGGGTCGTGCCTGACCTCCGTGCACGCTGCCCCGCCCACGGTGACGCGAGCGTCGCTCGGGCCAAAGCCGGACCCGGATATGACGAGCAGGTCGCCGCCGCTGCGAAGGCAGTTGTAGGTCGAGCCGAAGGCCAAACCGAAGGCGTCGGAGCCGACGTCGCGCAGCGCGTGCGCGTCGGCCCAGGAGTGGAAGCGCTGGTCTGTGGTGGTGCCCGTCTCGCGGGCCCACTGCTTGGTGGGCGGGGGCGGGTTTGAGACGGGGTGAAAGGCCGGGGCGTCTGGGGAGGGACCCGAGAGGTGGAGCGACTCCTGCCGAGTGACGCGCCCGCACCCGCTGACGTGCGCCACGAGGGGCCGCTCCGAGATGCGGATGAAGTCAATGTGCGCCGCTCCGCCTGCCCCTGCCGACGGCGCGGCCCAGAGGCGCAGGCGCACCTGCACGAGAGCCCCCTGCGGAGCCGCCGTCGGTCCAGGGCTGGCAGGGTTGACGAGCGGCACGTAGTAGGTCCGGGCCGCGCCGTCTCCCTCAACGCGAAAGCTGGTGCTGCGCACGTCCCACTCGGAGTTGCCCTCGAGGCGCCAGTCCCCCAGGCCGGCGCCGAAGCTGGGAGGAGGGGCGGCGCCGCCAGGCCGCCGGAGCCGCCAGAGGACCTCGCTGTCACCCGGGGTCCCAAACGCCGCAGCCCGAAACACAAGCACTGTCCTGTCCGTCGCGTTGATGTGAAACAGGGGCGAATCGACCACCGGGTCACTGGACTGGGCCTCAAGCCGGAGCTCGCCGCCCAGCACGATGGCCTCGGCCCCAGAAGCCTCCGAAGTCGCGCTCCCCCACCCCTCCAGGTCGCCCTGCGTCTCGTACTCCCACGCCACTGCGGCAGGCAAGCGCGAGGGCTCTCGGAAGCCGGGCCTGCTCTCAGTCGCGGTCCCGCGGCGGCCTGGCAACTGCCGAGAGCGCGCGGCTTCGCGCCGCCGGCCGCAGCTTCTCACCGTGCAGGCTCCTGCCCAGGTCCGTGCCGAGAGCGACGCAAAACAGGCCCAGCGCGGTCGCGCCGCGGAGCGCCAACCGCGCGCGCCGCATGCCCGTCAACGCCGCCGCGAGTGCCCGGCTCTGCACTCCAACCCGCGGCCACGCCTGGCCAGCATCTGGCCAGGCGGCGGCAGTCGAGCCAGACAGGTCGTGGCTGCCTGGCGGCCCGCACGGGGGCGGGGGCCACTCCCGAGGCTTGCGGAGCGGGAGAGGAGCACGATGCACGGGCACATCAGCGCCTCGGCCGGCCAGCCGCCGTCGCTGCTCGATGACGTCCCGGAGACGCCGATGCCGTGAGTTGAACAATCCGCACAGCGCTTTGCCTGCTGCCCGGTGCTGCGACACCAACGGGGAGGCCCCCGACCTGCCCGGCAGGGCAAGGCACAACCAAGCGTGCCCTCCGCTGTGGGGGTGCGATGGCGCGTGTGTGCAGCGGGGGCATGCGCGCGCGATCTGTGGCTCCGTTTCTTGTGCAACGCTCGCCTGCTTGCACCCGCCTGCCTTGACGGCACTGTCGCAGGCGCCGGATCTCCAAGTACCACGAGCACGCGCCCCAGCCAGAGCAGTCATGCTGCAGCGGGCTCCGCATCCCTCGGGCGCTGAACGTGTGCGCGAGCAGCCCGGACGGCATGATCTCCACCCTCGTCACCACCTGCATGACGATCAACTGGGTCGTAGGCGCCGGCGCCCTGGGTCTTCCCTACGTTATGCAGGAGGCGGGCGTGGGCGTGGCGAGCGTCCTCCTCATCGCCACGACGACGCTGCTGTTTGTGACGGCGACCATGCTCGCTGACGCCTTCGCGCGCGCCGACGCCATCGAACGCTTCGAGATGCTGGCTGCCGCCGCCAACGTCCCGATTGCCCGCCGGCGAACGGCCCTCGCCTGCTGCTGGGACACCGCCAAGCCTGAGCCGGCCGCCGTCCCCGGGCCCGCTCCCGGGCCAGCCGAGTCGGGCGAGGCTCAGCCCCTCACGGAGTCTGGCCGGGCAGCCGCGGGCAGCAGGGCGTCTTCGATCGGCGGCCTGTCGCTCTCGCCCATGGGGCCTGCTTCTCCCGAGCACTACGGCTCCGTTGCGCACAGCCCGCCTGGGCTGGGCGCGGCCGACGAGACGGCGAGCGAGGCCGGCGAGTCAACGACGTCGGCCGCGCTGTCTGCCGATGCCATCGCCAGGCACGTGGAGTGGCTCCGGCGGCCAGAGTTCCTCATTTCCCACCGCAAGATCGAGCTCGTGGAGCTCGTCCAGCGCACCTCCGGCACCACCGCTGCGCGAGTGTACCTCTTCCTGGTGTCGGCCTACCTCTACGGCGCGATGTGGAGCTACGCGGCTGTGTTCGGCGAGAGCTTCGTGAACCGATTCCCCTTCCCGCTGGACGACGACCCTGCTGAGGCGCGCCGCCTCTCGTACTTCGTGTACGAGGGGGTGTTCGGGCTGGTGGCGGTCAGCATGTCGCTCCTGGGCATCCGCGAGCAAGTGTCCTTCCAGCTCGTCATGACTGGGGTCCGCGTCGTCGTGTTTGGCTCCATGGTGATCACAGCCATCATCGCGCTGGCCTCTGCGGACGCGCCGGACCCCACCGGCGGCTTTGATTTGGCCGGATTCAGCGGGTTCGACCCGGCGACCGCGACAGTGGAGCAGGTATTGTTTGGTGCGGGCCGCGTGATCACGCTTGCAAGCGTCGGGCTGGTCGTTCCCGTCGTCGTGTACGCACAGCTGTTCCACACTGGCACCGCCGTGCTGGTGGAACCGCTCCGCGACAAGCGGGCAGTGGGCACTGTCTTCGGCGCAACCTACCTGGTCACCACCAGTGTCTACCTTGTCATCGGCGCCACCTGCGCTGTGCTATTCGGAAGTTCTGCGGCCCCGTCGATCCAGGTGAACTGGGTGAACTACGGAGACCTGTGGGCCAGCCCTTTCGCGCAGGTCATCGGATACATTGTCGTGCTGTTCCCTGGCATCGACACGCTGAGCGTGACGCCCCTGAACGTTGTTGCGCTCGCCTCCAACATCATGGGCGCCGTGTACGGCGACCGTGCGCCGAAGGCGGAGCGCAACGTGTGGCTGGTGCGCGGCTTCCGGCTCCTTGCTGCTCTCCCGCCTGTCATTGGGGCGTGCATCGTGCACGACTTGTCCACCATCCTGGATGTGGCCGGGATGGTCGGGCTGTTCATCGCGCTTGTGCTTCCCCCGACAGTGTGGATTCTCACGCTGAAGGAGACGAACAGGTTCTTTCACCCCACCAGCGATGGGCCTGCCCTCTCGCAAGTCGTCGCGGACAAGCTGGAGCACGGGGAGTCAGCGGCTGAGGGAACGGCAGAGGCAAGGGAGCCGCACTCCACGAGCGAGCTGCTGCTCGACAGCGACCTGGTGCTGCCACCGAATGACGTCAGGGTCTCGCCGTACACGCTCCGGATTTTCGCCAGGCAAGGCTGCGCGTGGTGCCTGTCCATGTCCGGCCTGGCCATCACGCTGGTCGTCGTGCTGAGCCTGCTTGGGGCGTTCGGTGCGGAAGGCCAAGGGTCCGGCGAGGCCATGGATTGACCCGTGCACCAGCAACTGTAATGCGTGCATATCAACCTCACTTGTTCGAACCAGCACTGAGCGATGCAAGCGTGGCTGCCCAAATCTTGACAACCAAGCGGCAGGTCGGACGAGCCGTGAGGCAAAGTCGCGGCCGTGCAGCCATTTTCGTAGCCTGAAACACGGAGATGCCCCAAACGCCGCGGGGTGCGTGAGCGTCTTTGGTGAGTTGCCAGCAGCGAGGCCAGTCAGATGGGACAGCCCAAGACCGAGCGCAATAAACGCGCCAAGATGGTCGGTCGCGTCTCACAATCGAAGCGGGAACCAAAAAACCAAACAAACAATGGCTTGCCGTGGAAGGGCGAGGTGGCGCGCCCTCCCGCCGCCTGGAGGTTGCAGCATTTCGGTGCGGGGAGCGCTGGCAACGGCCTCGGCAAGCGGGCGCGCGCCGGCTGGGCACCGCGCGCCGCGCGGTCGGGGAGCAACGGTCGGACCAGCACGCCAGCCGACGCGCACGCACCCTCGCGTCGCAGCATTGCGTGGAGAATCTCGGACGGCTCGCTTGCCTGGGTCCGGGCGGCCCTCAGCTGCCAACTGGTGGAAGCTGTCCCAGCACCAACCCGCTGGGGGGAGAATGGAGGGCGCTTCTCGCGCGCCAGGCAACTCCGAGCGTTGAGTAGAGCGGCAGTTTCCGCTCACACCAACCGCGCGATCCGAGCACTTGCTGCTCACCCAGCGAAGCAGGCGCGGGGCGAACGCGATGCTCGAGAGCACGTTCGTCACAGTTTCCCCGGTGGCGGGTGGCTGGCCGGCTTCGCCCAAGACTTCAGACAGTGGCGCCGAACGGCTCGGCCACCTTATCCTCATCTTGCCAGAGAGATCCGTGTCGTGGTTCGAGGCGCAACTGGCGCCCCGTGCGCGGAGAGCCGGTGAGTGGCCCCCGTGCCGACGCCGCGTAGCTTCTGATTGGCCCGGTCCTCTGTGGCCGGAGGCCGAGCCGGGCGCTGCCACGGCAGCAAGAGGGAGGCGGAGCGAACCCAGACCGTTGCCCAAACAGCAGTTGCAGCGACGACGTAGATCGCGACTTCCGAAGGCGGCAGGAGAGCCAGCTGACCCGCGCGCACCTGACTGTGGCGCGCTGCCGCAGGCTTGAAGCTCGACTCGGCCCCTGGGGCCGATGGAAGCCGCTACTTCGTGCGCGTGACCGCGCCGGAGTCGCGGTTGCTGGCGGAAGCTCAGCGAACAGGCGAGCCCTGCCTGCTGGACAGCCGCGCACTCCGCAAGGCGGACATCGCTGCCAACGACAAGCTCCAGGCTGAAGGACTCCCCTTTGGCGTTGGGGAGCCTGTCCCCGCGCCTTGCTGCTGCGGGCTCCTCCGCTGTTGCCGTTGCTGCGGGCAAAGCTGCGGCGACCTGCAGCAGAGCGACGACATGGCCGTCACCAAACCGCCACCTCCGCCGCGACTGCCCCGTGAGCTGCTGGCGATCCCTGCCTCCGGGGTCCCCCACCCGTGCCGGGCCTGCCTCCCCCAGCTTCTGGCGGACATCTTCTTCCCGCTACCTCTGGACCCCTACGCTCACATCCACGCGCCCCTAGTGACCGCGGACTGCCCCTCAGACCCGCGAAACGAGCTGTACTACACCCACAAGACCACCGGGTCGATTTTGGGCAGCGGGGCTGCGCTGCGCATGCTGCTTTCGATCCTCGAGGGCCCCTCCGTGGACGGGGGAGTCGGCATGGGGCCCCTGAGCCGGTTGATCAGCCAAGGCCGCATCTCTGGTTGGTTCCCCGGACGCCTGGAAGCCAAGGACGCTGCACTTGCCCGCTCGTGGGGCGCCTTCGCTCCTCTGTGCTGCCAGCCGCTGGACCTCCTGCAGTCCCTGTTCGGCAGCAAGGCGGCGCTGTACTTTGCGTTCATTGCGTTCATCGCCTCCATGCTGGTCGTACCGGCCGCCGTCGGCGCGGCCGCCTTCGTGCATCAACAGCTGGTGGAAACTCCCTCGGAGGTTGCTTGGGCGCCTTTGTTCGCCCTGGTTGTGATCATGGTCCTTGGGGTGGCCACGAAGATGTGGAACAGGCGCGAGCGCGAGTTGGCGATGCGCTGGGGCCTCCTCAACGCCCACCGGTCTCCGCAGCTGCGGTCCGAATTCAAGCAACCTCACCGCCGTCATCGCTCGCCGGTAACCGGCAGGCCGACGTACTGGCAGTCTGCCACCGAGCGGGCCTCGCGGACCTTCTGCGCCGCCAGCTGCACCGCCACAGCCATGGGTGTGGTCGTTGTTGTCACGCTGTCGACCTTTCTAGTGCGCGTCGCGCTCGCGGCGCTCGAGCGGCGGGGCCTCATCGAGCCGTCGTGGTCGGGCAACGCGTCCTCGGTGATTGGCGCAGTCGTGGTGACTGTCACCCAGATGCTGTACAGCCGCATGGCCGTGTGCCTGACGCATTGGGAGGAGCGGCCCACGGACGTGGAGCACGACGCGAGCCTCATCTGCAAGCAAGGCGTGTTCAACGCAGTCAATGTGAGACGGCGAGCATGTTGCGAGGCGATCAGTGTCCTCGCCACGCGCGTAACCCTGGCCGTCGCCATTCGCAGGTGCACTCCCGAAACAACATGCTAGCCGGGTGCGCCTCCGTCAAACCAAGAGCCGTCTCGCCTGAATTGGCATGCTGCCCCCTCGCTGCTCGCAGGTGTCGTTCGCACTGCTTTGGACAGCGTTCGCTCAGACGCGAGCCTCCCTAATCTTCAGCGGCCAGGTGGAGCCATGCTCGCCGGGACCTGATGGATCGGACGACTGCCTAGCTCAGCTTCGAGCACAGGTTGCCTCGCTGCTGCTGACCAAGTACATCGTGGACAACGCCGTTGGGGCAATCGTCCCTTGGCTCCTTGAGCACTGGTCCCACATCCTCTGCTGCCAATGCCGCAAGTGCTTCCCAGGCTGCTGCTGGTGGTGCTGCTGCGGGTGCGGCGGAGCTCCGCGCCACTACGTCAACACGCCAGCAGCCCCGGCGAGCGTCAAGGGCGGCACCCCGGTTGCCAAGTCTGGGGAGCAAGCCCTCGAAGCGCGAAGCAGCTCCGCTTCCAAGCTCCGCACACGGCTCTCAAGCGGCTTCGACGCCTCGGAGGAAGGCGAGCTCGGAACCCTGAAGATGGACAGCCTGCGCAAGGCTGAAGCCGACTCTCGCCTGCCCACCTTTGAAGCAGCCCCAGAGATGCACCAGGTACTTGCCGTGCTCACTGTTGCTATCCTCTTCGTCGTGTCTCTTCCGCTGGCACCCCTGGTCGCCATTGTGTACCTGGCAACAGCGCGGCTGGTGGATGCTGACAAGCTCATCCGTGCCACGCGGCGCCCGCGACCTGAGGACGTCCCGAGCATGGGACCTTGGATCTTGCTGCTGGACGCCATCACGCGAGCTGCCGTGGTCGTCAACGCAGCAGTTGTGTTCTTCACTCCTGGTCACACCGCCGTGTCGGGCAGCTCAGCAGGGTTTCCGGGACTGTTTGGCCCCGTGGAAACCCGCGAACAGCGGCTTATTGCCTTCGTAGCTGTTGAGGCCTCAGTGCTGGGCGTCCTTTGGCTGATTGGGAATGTCATTCCGGACCAGCCGGACTCGGTTACGCTGCAGGCGTCTCGCCAAGCCTATCTCGTCGCTCGGCACATTCACCTTCACCGCACTGCCGGAAAGTCGGAGCAACTTGGCGAAATGCCAGGCGACGACGAGGCCTCTGCTGATGCCAAGGAAACTGAGTCAGGACCCGCCCAAGCGGTGCTGGAAGCAGCAGCTCGCTCCGCAAGGCCTCATCCGGCGGCTGCGACCGCTGCCGCAAGCGCTGCGCCTGCTCGCGATTCATAGCCCAGGACTGCAAGGCCCTTCGCTCTCGATCGAACGCGTAGCGGTGGCCTGAACTGTCAATTGCCTTCTCCTGGTTGCGAGTGCGTCCACCTCGAACAGCACAGCACCAAGCGAAGCCACGGCAGTGGCAGTGCCCGCGCAAGCTGTTTTGGAATCAAGTCAAGTCAGAGTGCGTCGCAAACTTGGCACGGCTCAAATCTGGACACAGCGACAAGGAAACAATGAAAGGATGTCGGCAAGAGCGCGACCTCCTTCGATTTTCGCACTAGCATTGAATGCGGTGGCGATCTGTGTTGAATTGTGCCGGCATGTCTGCCTTGGGCTCGCCGCGCAAGCTCCAGCCGCACCGGTCAGGTTAAGGGCTTCACGGAGTGAGCGGGTCTGGGTGATTTGCGGCCGCCACACCACAAAAGCGGAAGCGGTGCATGTGGCGCACCAGCGCTCGACCGGAGCAACGGATCGTGAAGCCCGTAAAAAATAGAGATGACTGGTCATTCCTGGACACTTCGTCGCGTCTTTGCAAATCACACGTGAAATGCTGTCCTGCGCCTTGCGACTGCGACTCAAAATCCACCGCGTCATGGGTGTTTCGACGCTTCACGGCTTGCTACATGGCAGACTGTTGGAAGTGGCGAAGCCAGACGCCAGAACCTTGCGCTGCCAAGCGCTTGCACCACAATTGCGAGCACAGCCGCTCCGTGCCGCGGGCAGGGCTCGAAGAAGCACTGGTGCGGACCGCCTGCGGCTTCGGCGGTGACGAAAACCGAGACATTCTCAGTGGCAAGGACTCGTCCACTCTCCGGCGCGAGCTTGCACTCGTTTGCAATGCGGTGAAGCCAGTCGCACAGGCCAGTGCCGTTCAGGGAACCAGAACCTTCCTCATCAAGCCAACGAACTCAGGAGTGTCGTAGTCATCCATCTCTGGTTTTTCTGCTTGCAGTATGTGCGAGTCTTTTCGCTGTCTAGCAGGTTGCAGCTGGGCTTTCAATCGTTTGGTTGCGCAAACGCGCGTTACACGGCGTCTTGTCGGACAGGAGGCAGGAGTCTTTCTTTTGCTATGACGCTGCTGATTGCATGAAGCGAGCCATGCCAGTCATTGTACAATTCGTGCGTAGGACCAGGTCATCTTTCCCCTCTTCGCTCCCTACGGCCAGCAGTCACAATCTCTGTAGATGTTTGCTTCAAGCCGGCGCGGACAACTCTTTTCGTTCCTGGGCACTGCGACTGCCCTTAACATGATGCCTCGAGAATATCCTGAAAAGTGTACAAGCAGTGCTGTGGTGGGGAGCTTCTGTTTCATCCCTTGCCGAGGTGGGTCTCACGGCAGCACAGCCATCGGCAGGCAGAACAGTCGTCCCAGACGTTGCAAGAGCAACATGGGACTGCCACCGGTCAACACTTGCTCCACGCCGGCGCCTTTCCTTACCCCTCCCGGGCGGTATGCAGCTGCGCGATGCAGCCGACCGTGTTGCGGAAAAACACCCATCTCATAGCTCGAGTCGTCCGAAACAAGCATAGCAATGTGGCGAATGCTGTGCAGGCCGTCGCATCGTTATGTTGACTGGCTTGTGTGCCCTTTTGAGCACGGTGCTGTTGCGACTGCGATTCCATGCAGCATGTGTCGTCAAAAGCTCCCATTGGTGGCCTGATGTGGGTCGCGGAGCAGCCAAGCTCGACAAGCAGTGCAAGCGAGGGAAGCGCCACAAATATATTCGTTCTGCTTTGCCCACCGCACCAGAACACTGGCTCCACGCAGTTGCTGCCCGAGTGCGGCTGTCCGCGCACGATGGGAAGCTTCTCTTCGCTTTCGTCCTTGCCTTTGGCAAGCGGCCCCGCATTGCCTTGCGGTGAGGCTTTCGAGAGCATGTTGCGGTAGTGGCACGTCGCTTTGGTGCATGCAAGTCGCGGACGATGGGCCAGGCAACTCTCAGGCTGGAAGCGATCCGCTACGCGTCTGGCTTTCCCGAACAACTCCAATCCTCCCACATTCAAATTCAGCCCAGCACGTGGAAGTCACGCACTTCGTTGACAATGTCGAGCGCCCTGACAAGGAGCGAGCGCATTTCCACGCACGCGCGGCGCTTGGCCGACACGTTGTCCGTCTCGCGGAGGAGGTCGTCGAACATCGCCTCCGAGTACAGAACGCGCACCAGCTCGGCCTGGATGTGCTCCTTGGAGTGGTTGACCAGGAAGCACATGACCGTCTTAGGAACCATGTCGATGAAGGTCTTGCGCACAATCTCGAAGTAGCCGCAGAGGAGGCGCTTCATGAGCTCGACCTGGCAGTACTCATCCAGCGTGGGCTGCTCGCGCAGCATCGCGTCGATTTCGTGCGGAAGCCCGACGCCTTCGGCTGCCAGGCCCTCCCGCAAGCTCGACATGCGCGGGGCAGCCCCTCGGTGTGGGCCCCGCGCGCCGCCAAACGAGTCGAGGCCGCGCATCGACATGGCCAGGCGCTCTGCGCCAAGGCCGAGTGGCTTCCCGGTGACAGGGGAGCGATACGTCACGGCGCTGCGGACGGAGCCGGGGGCCCTGGACACGGCGGCGGCGGCTGCTCCGCCATCCAGGTCGCGCGGCGGGAGGGACCCGTCGTCCAGCCCGGGCAGGCCGGGGTTCTCTGGGTCCATGTCGCTGAGCACGGCCTGGACCTCTCCCATGACCTCGTTGACGTCGGGGAAGTCGGGGTGCTTGATGTTCACGTGGGCAAGCTCCACGTGGACCAGGTTGCTGACCATCGTCTGCGATGGCACCAGGGCGCGCCGCAGGAGCGCCTGCACTGTGTCGGTGATCTTCTCCTTGAGCTCGCCGAACCGAGCGAGCTCGGTGGGGTGGGCGCGCTGGGCGATTTGCAGCAGCTCGTGGTAGACGGCCTCCACGCACTCGATGCCCGCGGGCTCGAGGCGGCGAACGGCCCGCTTCACGAGGATGACAAACGCGTCCTCCGGGACGAAGAGCGCGCCTCGGGGGCCTGCCGCGTTGCGCAGCGCGAGACGAATGTCGTGATCGGCGATGCCGTCCAGGGCGCCCATGCTGGCGACGCGGCGGGCAAAGTGCTGGTCAAACACCATGCCGATGCGGGAGCCACCCACCAGCATAGGCTCCGAGACGACGTCCTCTGAGCGGCCGTCGATGACGTCGACGAAGTTGGCAGCGAAGCGCGAGAGCAGCGAGAGCAGGAGCGCCCCCTGCGTGGCTGTGGACTGGGCGTGCACCGGCTCTCCCAGGGCGTCCAGGTCGCTAGTGATGTCCAGCAGCATTGCGGTGATCTTGGACTTGATCTCGGGCAGGCTGCGGCGCACGCTGGCCATGAGGATGGCGTTGAGCAGGGCGATGAGGAAGGGAATCCCCATGCGGCCCGCCACGGATCTGTACGCGGCGTGGGTCGCGAAGAACTCGTGCTCCTTGGCCCGCGCGGCCTCCACGGAGGTGGCGTCAACGATATCACGCTGGCTGCGGCAGACCACGCCAACGAAGCCTCGGCGGAGCGGGATCACGCGACCGAGGAGCACGTCGATGGCATCCGTGCCCCGGTCCATGAGGTCCAGCTTGGTGAGGACGCCGATCGTGCGGTCCCCCTCGGGGTCGACCTCCTGCGCGAGTTGGAGCGCGTCGCTGTTTGTGATGTCGGTGTTGGCCGCTGACACCGCCAGGATGATGGCCGAGGGCTTGCGGATGAACTCGAGGCACAAGTCCCGGACCTGCTCCTCGATGTCCGCAGGCTGGTCGCCCACGGGCAGGCGGGTGATGCCAGGCAGGTCGACCAGCGTGAGGTTGAGGACGTTGGGCGAGAAAATCTTGAGGGTGATGGGGGTGGAGCTGATGCCCTTGTTCCGGCCGGCGATCCGGTCGGTCTCGCGGGCAATCTCGCTGCGGATCTCGCCAAAGTCGTAAAAGCGTTTCCCCGGGCGGTGCAAGAACTCCCCCCACTCGCCGCCCGCGGCCCTGGGCTCGGCATCCTCGTCTTCGCCCTCTGCTGCAGCAGCTGCTGCGCCGGCATCCTTGCCTCCGGACGCCGCCCCGCCGTCGTGAGCGGCGCCCCCCGCCGACCCACTCGAAGCGGAAGTGCCCAGGCTGCTGGCCTTCTCTGCAGACGCTTCGGGCCAAGGAGCGGGAGGAGGCTCACTTTGGATTGCAACCGGCGCGACAATGTCCCCGCCGCAGGTCGGGGGGCGGGAGGGTCCCTTGGGGGCAGTGACCGCACTATAACAAATTTTGCTCGCGCACGAGGAGGCCGCGTCGCCCTACGCCTGCAGGGGTGCAATGAGCGGGGCGCGGCGTCGATCGCAACCGGCGCATCTCACGCCTCGACCTGTCCATTGAAGGGGCTGCCGGTACGTTATACAGCTGGAGCACCATGGGTCGGCGCGTCACAATACCGGTTCCGCGCGGGAGAAAGTCTCTGCGCGAGGCTACGAGCGCGAGAGGACGGCGCGCGTGACCAGCGAAGCGCACAGCCCCCCGCAACAGCTTCGCAAGCAAGTCCACCGGCCGCCTTCTGGCCCCCGCCCCGCAAGGATCTCGCGCGAGGGAGAGAAGCACGGCCCCGGGAGCAGCGTTTGGGTTGCCGGGGTCCGCGGCGTTTGCGCCCGGGCTGCACCCGAGCAAGCTCTCGCTTTGAACCAATTTCCTCGCGGCGAGCCGGCTTGCTGCCGCCGCCGGGCAGCCTGGACGGCCACGATTCCCGCCGGACCGCCACCTCCTGGGCGCCGATGTCCAGTGGCATCGCATGCCCGCGACCAGGCTGGCTCACCTGCCCACAATGCTCTCGAGCACGGAGCTCTTCCCGCACGACTGGCTGCCAATGACAACGATTTGCGGCAAATCAACCGGCGGCCTGCCGATGCAATTGAAGACATCCTGGAGCCGGTTGATGATGGGAATCAGCGCGTCCATCGGAGCAGCTCCTGGGCCCAGGCGCGGGCTCGACCTGCGGCGAGCGCGGGTGAGGCCACTGCGCAGCTGTCGCTTGCCATTCACCCATCATCAGCAGCCGGCTCTGCATCGGTTGCAGGTTCTGCCTCGCGCTCAGCTGCCCGCAAGCACAAGCAAGGCTGGCTGCGAGGCGGCGGCGGTCCACTAAGCGCTGCATTCAGTGGCGTGAGAGGGGCGGCGGCTTGGCTGCAGCGGGACAAAGTCAGCCCTCCGGCCGGAATGTGGCGAGTTTCGGGCACCGCGGTCATGTCCACGCCGCTGGAACCCAATGTTGCGAACGGCATGCAAGCTTCTGCGGTTCGGCAAGACTCTTGTGTGCCTCCTGGAGGAGAGCCTCCCCGCCCTGCGCCTGGGTTTGCGCCTCGCACTCGGGCACGCGCCGCGGTGAAACACCGCTCTCGTGCAGAGGAGCGCTTTGCGCACCGTGCTCTGGCCGCTCGGACCAGGTCTGACTGGGCGACCTCAGGCTCTCCGGTGGGTGGGGGTGCGCTGTTCGACCTGGAGCTGGATGCCGGTCCCACGATGCAGTCACAAATCCGGGCACTGCTTCGGACCCACTTGCAAGACAGGCGAGGCATCCGTTACCGAAGACTGCCCCACGCCCCCCGGCCTCGTGCTGACCGCGAGAACGTCGCATTGGGGTCCAGGGCTCCGGCGACTCCTCCAGGCCCGCGGCAGCCCCTAGCGACGGCCTGCTTAGAGACGGGAGACGGTCCTGTCGCTCAGACGGAGCTGGCGGATGCTGGCTCGGGGCCCGGCCGCAGCGACCCGCGGGGGGCATGTGGTTGCCTCGATGCAGGGCCTCACCTTGACGCCACGTCCTTTGGCCATGCTGTGAGGCATGGCAGTGCTTGTGGGTCGGAGCTGAGCCCGGCAAGCGCTGCGCCGAGCCGCGCAAGCACAAGTCCGCCACCTCCAATCGCAATAGAGGAGCCAGGCCGGCCGCCAGCTGCTTGCCACGAGCGCACACTGTCAGCCCCTATCGCAACTGCAGACGCCGACGGGGAGCATCCCCGCGCTGCGCCGGAGCGTGAGCGCGTGGCTCGCGGGAAAGGGAACGCTTCGGCCAGTTTGGCATCCGTAGGCGGTGTGGTGCCGCTGTACTTTGCTGCCGCCACCCTGAGCGGCAGCCCTGCTGCGAGCCTCGCACAATCTGAGGGATGTGTACGTCGAGACTGGGGGACACAAGCAGAAACTAGCGAGTCACCAGAGTGCATCCGGCTTGCACCAATGAAACCTGGAGGCGCGGGGGAGCCGGTCTGGAAGGAGTGACTGAAACCTGGTGAGCCGGAAGAAGGTTTCAATCACGTCGCAGACGCCAACGGCGGGCGGGGAGATTCGGAAGCGGGCGCGTGGGGAGTGGAGGCCCGCAGCCCCAAAACTTTGCCAACAAGGCTTGGATTTGCATCGCTGCCACCGAACAGCGCAGATGGCACGAGCGAGCTAGCGCTCGGTGGTTCAGCAACCACGCATTCAATACACGAAACGCGCAAAGCGGATACTGGAACGCCCTGCAGAAGGCGGAGATGGGACACAGGGCGGGGCTCACATGGTGGCGAACGCAGTGACGGCACCAGAGTCGACGTCCTCGTCTTCGTCCTCTCCTGCCCACGGCGCTTGCCCGGGTGCCACTACTGCCGACGAGGCCCCAGCGGCCGCTGCTGAGGACGAAGACGAGGCGGAGCTCTCGCCGTCGAGCGGGACAGGCTCCGCAGCAGCCGGCGCGTGGATCATCACTGCATGCAGCTCCGCGGCGTCCGGGCCGGGCATCATGGCAGTCAAATGCGTCGCCAACTCGCCGCGGTAGCGGTTGTAGACCTCGCCAGAGACCTGCAGGCTGAAGTTGATCGAGAAGAGGAACTCCAGCTCGAGCGAGTTCATCTCGGGGCAGGGCACACCCCCCACCTTGGCATAGTACGCGTTGTTAAAGTACTGGTCGTCAAAGAACTTGGCTCCGAGCATCACGCTGGTGATGATCACTCGGTGCACGTTCAGGGAGGTGAGCGTCAGGTTGTTGCCCTGAATCAGCCGGTCAATGTAGACAAGCGCCAGGATGAAGCACTCCGCGCTGCACGACGCATACTTGTGAATGCTGCGGACCGGGAAGGGATGGCGGGCGGGGCGCGCGTCGTGCCGGGGAAGAGCTGTCGAGAGGAGCGCTGCGGGTGCGCGATGGCTGGCGCGGCCAGCTCGGGCGCGCCTGGCAGCTGGCGCCCCTGCGAAGTTCTCGCACCCCGACAGGCAGTAACCCCAGCGCCCGGACAGCGTCAAGCGGGGCGGAGAGCAAGGCGAGAGCGGCGGGAGGGGGGCATGCGCAGCCGAGCGGGAGAGGGTCAAGCTGGCTCACCGCTCGAGATAGTCGCCGATGCTGATGTTGGGGGGGCGCAACGCGTGGAAGCGGGTCACCTCTGCGGCTGCTGCGGCTCCGGACTGCGCCGCATGGGGAGGAGAGCACGCATGGGGCGGCGCGGTGGCCCGCAGTCTTGAGCTGCCCGGCGGCCGGGGCAGGCCGCACGCTTGCAAGCCGGCGCGGAGGCTCCGAGAATTGCGCCGCCGAGGGCGCGGCCTTCCAACCGCCAGAGCCGGAGGCTCACCTGGTCGTTGTTCGCCACCAGCCGCGTCAGCACAGCCGCCAGGACCTTAACGAACGCCTTTCCCTGCTCAACGTTGTTGGCGGCGGCCATGGTACCGCGCCGTCCTGGCGGGGAGGGCTCGAAGTTGCTGGCCTTTGTCGCGCCCGCTGCACACCAGAACTCGCGTCCGGCGGACCTGCTCCGCTCGCGATCCCGCCGAGAGCGGCGTGCGTGCCAGGAGTTGACGAACCAGGCGCGTCGTCCCGGAGCGTGGGCTCCTCGGGCTGCCGGCGTGGGGCCAGACGTCGCAAGAGGGCAGAGCCAGGCCGGCCGCTTGAACCAGACCGGTGGCACGCGCGGAAACGCCCCAGCCCCGGTCGCCGCCCATGCGGGCTGGGCGACCTCCCGGGCAGGGGCGAGCAGGACCCATGGCGCGCGAGTGGGCCCACCACAGCATCACTTCCGGCACCGAACACGACACCCCCGGGAACGGAGTCGCAACGCTCCTCGCGCTATGCTGGAGGATGAGCGAGGCCAACGCGCGCCGAGCAGGCGGCTCTCGCGCTGCAGCGGCTCGGGCAGGCCGAGCGCCCAGCAACTCCGTGCGCCCAGGGACTGCCGGGCCGGAGTCGCTTGCGGTTGCGGCGCTCGACAGCCTGCCCGCGCTGCTGGCTGCAACAGCGGCAGCCCACGACCGCGAGTTGCGGTCCACAGCGCGCCTCCGGCGCCGCGTACGAGATCTGGAGTCCGAGATGCTGCACGCAGAAGCTAGCGACCGGGCGAGAGGGGCAGGGCTGGCGGAGCAGGCCAGAGTCAGGTCCGCGTGGTCTCTCGCGAACGGCGTGGCCTTCCACAGCGTGGCGCCAGACGCGCGCCGGGCCCCCAATGCGCTTCAGCAGCGCGTGCAAGGCCTGGAGGAAGAGGTGGAGGTGCTGCGCCTCGAGCTCAGCCGCAGCCTGGCGCTGCTTCGCCGCTCCGCAGCGCGCGTGCAGCCCCCAACGCTGCCGCAGGCCTCGCCCCCGCGGCCTGCTCGGGACCAACACGCGCCTTCGCCCACCCACCGCAGGAGCCCTTCCTCGTGGGCCCTCGCCAAAGCCGTTCTGGGCCACCACCCCCCCTCCGCGGCCCCGTCAGTCCGATCCGAGCTCGGCTTGGTCACGCATCGCGGAGTGACCATCGGCCCAGCCGGTCGGGCCGGCTGGCTTGCTTCGCGAGGGACGGGTGCGCCCGATCCAGAGCCAGCGTGCCACGTGGGCCGGCGCTCGGCTGCGTCGCCGCGCGCCGTCGGGTCGCTCACAACCATTCAGCGCAGCCGCAACCGCAACCGTTGCGAGCGGGCCCCCGGGCGGCAGCCGGCCGATGATGACCGCTGCCGGGCTGCGCCAGTAGCATCGGAGCGACTAGCGAGGCTCCGGCACCGGGAGAGCCGGGCGGTCTCCGGGCAGCCCTCCGCTGGGCGGAGCTGTCCGACCGGCGCGCCGCAGCGGACGGGCCTCGGGCGCGACGCAGAGGGTGGGGGGGGACTCGCTGGTCAGTGGCTGGCGCTCGCTCGCGCGGAAGCCGACTCGCACCCCGCAGCAGGCCGGCGGGTCGACGAGCTGGTGCGGCGTGCGACGCAAGCAAGCCAGCGGCTGCTCTCTCGGCGAGCCAGCGATGCCGCGCCAGCCGCCCCCCCGCGTCGCAAAGGGTCGCCGCGCGAGGCGTTTCCATCTGGGGGCAGCGTTGTTTACGAGGAGCTGGAGCCGCGCGGGACGAGGGTGTCCCCGCCCGGCGTCGCCGCGCCTCCCAGAACGCGATTCGAGGCCGCCCTGGAGCGAGCTGCGACCGCTGCCTTGACATCTAGCCGCCCTCACCCCATGGGCGCGCCGGGGCGACAGGGCAGGGGAACGGGTGCCAGCCACCCGCGCGGGGACGCGGAAGCCTTGGACGGGGAAGGCTCCGGCAGCGAGGGCGAGGGAAGCGAGGAGGAAGACCAGGGCTACGCGTTGCGCGGCAGCGCCGACCGTATCCGCTCCCGCAGTCGCCGGCACAGCGACGGCCGCCGTCGCGGGTCCGCAAGTGTGCTCGGGCATCCTAGCCAGCACGAGGAACTGAGCAGCGGGAGTGAGGACGATCATGACTCAGACGAGGGCGATTCTGACGAGAGCGAGGATGACAGCGGTGATGGCTGCGAGGAGGACTCGGCGGCACATGACGAGGCCAGCGGCTCGGATGACAGCGACTTGGAGGATGGCGCAACGTGGACAGACCTTGCAGGCAGGGGAGTTGCGGGCGCATTCCAGCGCAGGCCCCGGGAGCCCGCGGCATCGGCGGTTTAATGTGGCGAGTGACGCGCGAAGCAATGGCCCAGCCGGTCTCTTGGTGCGCCGATCACCCGCTGTTGTTGCTAGGGCGTCAGACGGCCTGGTCCGACAAGCGAGCGCACACACCTCTCATTCGCGCGGGCTGCCGCCGTCCCCGCCGTTGGGGGAGCCAGAGGGCTGCTCCGACGGGTCCACTTGCTGCTCTGGCGCCGGCGCCGGCGCCGGCGACGCGACGGCGCCGCTGGTGTCTCGGTTCGGAGGCAGGGCCGAATCGGTAGCTGCCGCTGCCGCCACGGCGCCGGCTTGGCTCCCGTGAGCCTGCTCCGCATCCCGCCCGGAGTCAGTCTTGGGCGACAACGCGCTCCGGCTGCCACCGTCGTGGCACCGGTCCTCGTCGCGAGCAAGGCTGCTGCTGCGCTGGTCCTGTGAGCCGCCACGGCGGTCGTATCCGCCGCGTGCATCATCCCGGCGGTCGTATCCGCCGCGTGCATCATCCCGGCGGTCGTATCCGCCGCGTGCATCATCCCGGCGGTCGTATCCGCCGCGTGCATCATCCCGGCGGTCGTATCCGCCGCGTGCATCATCCCGGCGGTCGTATCCGCCGCGTGCATCATCCCGGCGGTCGTATCCGCCGCGTGCATCATCCCGGCGGTCGTATCCGCCGCGTGAGTCGTCCCGGCGGTCGTATCCGCCGCGTGAGTCGTCCCGGCGGTCGTATCCGCCGCGTCCGCCGCCCCAGCGGTCCATTCCGCTCCTGGGGTCGTCGCGGCGGTCGTAGCCCCTCCCGAAGCTTCGGCGGTCCGGGCCGTGGTGGGGGTCCTCTCGTCCCCTCCGGGGGTCGTCCCGCGAGTCGTAGCCGCGACCGTAGTCATACCCGCCACGCCTCTCGGCGCCCTCCCATGACGCAGGCCCTGCGCTGCGGCCGCCACCGTACCCTGGCCGAGGCTGGCCGTATCCCCCGCGGGAATCACCCCGGCTGTCGTAGCTGCGTGGTGCATAGGGGTCCCCTCGCCTATCAACAACGGGGCCCATGCCTCCGGGCGCTGCGCCAGGGCGCTGGCCGTGGCCCTGCTCGGCGCGCACAAGCATGTCCACCGCCGACTTTCGCTCGCCCCGGGCCCTGCAAGTTCGAAACCAAAGCACAGCGGGGCGACTAAACGATTGGCTCTCACACCTGCGGGGTGGGGCTCGCCGCGCCCAGGCACCGCGGCCGCGGGCGCGCCGTTGCGCCGCTGTCTCACCACTCAACCGAGAGCCGCGCCCTGCGAAGTCGCCACGTCAAGCCAACAGCACGTGCCAGCGAGCAGGGATGAGGGAGCACCCACAAACAAGCACGCTTTACTGGTGCTGCAAGTGCCAGCGCCGTGGAGAAGCGTGCCCTTACCCTTTCAAGTCGGTGTTGTGCGCATCCAGAATGGCGCGCTCGGCGTCCTCGACGTTCACGAACTCGATGTACGCGTAGTTCCTTGGCTGCGGCACGCGAGATCGGCACAAGCGCACATCGTCAATCAGTGGCACGCCGAGCAGGGTTGGCCCCTCACGCCGCCAGAATGGCAGCAGACTCACGGTCCGCGTGCGGTGGTCCAGCGGTTGGTAGATGTCCTTGATGTCGCCAAACGGCCGGAACTTTTCGCGCAGGTCCACCTCCCTGACGCCAGGGGGAATGGGGCGGACGTAAACTGACGGGCGGGAGCGGTTCGCCATCACTGGCTCGCGCGGGCTCGGGGTGCCGCCTGCTGGCAATCTACAGCGTCCCCGCCCGAGACGGGGCTCTGCCTTGCGGCTGGTTGCTGTCTCGGCGCCGCCCTCCGCGGGAAAAGTTGCACCCAGCCGAGACCGGCCCGTCTGAAGGCAACCGCAGCGCGGGGGCGGGGGCAGGGCGTGGAGGCTTGGTCCGGTTCCGACCGCCGCTGGGCGAGAGGCGCAGGCTTGGGCAGCACCATGGGCCGCGACCCGCCGGCAATGCGCGTGAGCCAGCCGTGCGTGAGGCAGCGAGCACCAACAGCAGCGCCCGTACACGGCGAGTGTGGTTGTTGCTGCTAGTGGCTCGGCCCCGCGCAGTTTGTGTGCGCCTTTCGGCCGGAGACTCGGCCGGAGGAGCGCATGATTGCCAGAGAGAGGTGGACTGCCTGGGACACGGATGCCGCAACCGTGACGGTCAGCGCGGGGCCCGAGAGGAGCCACGCCAGGGTGAGACACAGCACTAGGGCGTGGGTTGAACATCGCGTGCCCATTGCTGAATCAAGGGTCAAGCAACTCGCATCGCGTGTACTGACGCGCGCGCCCTCCTGCGCAGCGCTACACGTTTGACGCCGTCCTTGGCCCCTCTTCGGCTTTGCGGGGCGTGTTTCGGACGTCGTGTCTTCCCCTGTGCGATGCGCTGCGGGCAGGCGCGTCGGGTTGCGTGGTGGTGGCCGGAGACCACTTGCTCGGGGCTGACGAGCACGCGCCCGCGGCCCGAACGCGGGCGGCCAGAGCTGGGGACGCTGGTCCCGAGGCGCTCGGACACGACCTGTTGCGGCGGTGAGGCCTCCAGCACGCGAGTGCTCGGGCGTGCGCGCGCGCGTCTCGGCCGGCGAGGAGCTCCGCAAGCAGCGCTGCCGCCGGCCGAGCGGTCCTGCCCTCCCCTCCCGATGCCCTGCCGCACGGTCGCAGCGTCATCGAGGACGCCATCTCTGCGGCAGCTGTTCGTCAGGGCCAGCTGCGCGGCCTGTTGTCGCGGGCCTGCCGCGTGCGTTCGGCAATGCGCGGCGCCAGCGGATCGGCGCTGAGCGCCCTTGCCTCCGAAGCCCAGCAGGTCGCTGACGGCTTGGAGGCGCTGGCAACTCGACCCGGAGGGCTTGGCGAGGACGCGGCTTCCGCAGACACTGTGGCCGTGACAGCCTCGGCCGCGCGGGCCGCAGTCGCCTCACTGGCCGCCGCAGCTGGCCTGTCGCCTGCTCCGCCCAGCCCCGCGAGCAGCCGGTATCGCGACCTATCCGCATCTGACGAGGAGTGGCTGTCCTTCATCGGCGCGTCGCTCACTCGCATGACGCTGGCCGTCAGCGCCGTCGAGGTGACGGACGGGCCGGCGGGCGGCCGCGGCGACATGCTCTTCGATGTGCTTGCCGCTTGCCTGCCTGCTGCACAGGGGCAGAGGCGTCCAGGCGGCAAGCCGGCCAGGCTCAGGGCGGTGGAAAGCCCCGGAGGCACTGCGCACTGCGAGGGGGCGAGGGAGGTGCGCGTGGCAAGCGCCGATGAGGCGGCGGCCCTGGTTCGCCTGGCGCTGCACTCCCGGCCGCACGTCGGCCACGCCCTTGTCACAATCACATTGACGGAGTCCTTGGTGCATTCGCGGCCACCGTCGTCCAGCGGGCTGGCGGCCGACGAACTGGCCAGGCGCGCGCTCGCCCAGGGCAGCCCGGCCGAGGCTCCGAGTCCTGTTGTGTCGCGGTGCAGCCTCGTAGTGCTGCGGCTGCCGGGACCCCCGCAGGCTACGGGTGGACACCCGTCGGGAGCGGAATCCAGCGCATCGCTTGCGGCTCTCTGCAGCGTTACGGCTGGGCTCGCGGCGCGCCAGCAGCACGTCTCGTTCCGGTCCTCCGCCTTCACAAGGCTGCTCCAGCCCTGCCTCCTGCCCGAGGGTGCTGCAGCGTTTGTCTTTGCCCTCTCACCAGCCGCCACCGCAGCTGCGCGGACCCGTGCGACGCTGGCAGCTGCCGCCCAGCTTGGGGGCTCACGCAAGCTCGCGCAACTTGGAAGCCGCCACCGCCAGCAAGCACGAGCTGGCGACAGCACAAGCCGCGAGCTGAGCGAAGCTTGGCTGGCCCTTTCGGGAAAGGCCGACGCACGCTCGCGGGACCGCAGCCCGAGCAAGCCTGCGCGCGAAAGCCGCGTGCCGGAAGCGGTGAGGCTTTACTCCGGGGTGCGGAGGCTCGCAGCAGCGCTGCGCGACTGGGCCAGCGAGCAGCCTGCACGCACCGAGAGCCCGGCGCCGTCCTTCGCCGGTTCGCGATCTCCGCCAGCTGCTCCCGGCTCGAGCAGTGGCACGCCTGCCCGGTCGGGCTCATCAAGTCCACGCTCGCAAGCTGCCTGCGGGGCGCCTGGTGCTTGGGCTCCTGGTGCCTGGGCGCCAGGAGAGTCGCAGCACACCGCCCACGCGCGAGGACTGAGCCAAGCGGACCTCGCCACAGCTCCCGAGCAACTCGCGCTGGCTGCTTCCGGGCAAGACGCCGTCGCACCGCATTCTCGTGAACTCGCTCTCGCCGGGGCATCCCAAGAGGCGCTTGCCGCGTCGTCAGAGGTGGATTGGCAGGCCGTGCATGCCAGCGTTGCCGCCCTGCGATCACGCTTGAGCGGAATATGGACCAAGGGCGACGCCGGCAGCAGAGCAGCGCCCGCGGCGAGGGGGAAACCGGCGGCGTTGCCGGGGCAGGGATGCAGTCAGCAATCGCCAACCTCTGGCGGGCAGGCATTGACGCCTGCGGCGTCGTTGACGCCTGCGATGTCCTCAACGCAGTCTGAGTCGTCGCCAAGGTGGGCAGCCACCCCGTCGAGTCCCGACGCCACGAGGCTGGAGTTTCGTGGCAGTGCGAGCAGCGTGCCAGTCGCGGGCGGCCCCGCCATACCCTCCCCGCTGCTGCGCGTGCACTTCGGGCACTCTTGGCGCACCGGTTTCGTGGCGGCCTTGGAACTCCACTGCATCTCGGATGGCATGCGAGTGGGCCCGGCATGGCGTGGACCCAACCCGTCAGGCACTGTTGTCCACTCAGGACCCGGGGTAGGCGTTGCTTGTCGCACTGCCAGAGACAGTCGCGTGGGCACCGCCGGCTGCTTCACCGCTCTGTCGGATGGCGATGTCCTGCTGGCGATCGACGGCCAGGACGTGTCTCGTGCCGACGCGGCACGAATCGGCGCGATTCTCAACCGCGCTGCCAGCTTCATGCGCCACCGTCGCTCTGTGCTGCGAGTCACCGTGCTGCGCCACGAGACGGACGACGGGCTGGAGGCGACACCCGTGGAGCTGGAGGACTTGATGCACGTAGTTGTCGGAGCGCCTGCTCCGCACGATCCGACCGCAGCTAGTGCCAGTTCTCCCTCCTTTAACCTGGCGTTGGCCACGGGTGGGCATGTTGCCAGCCATGCAGTCCCTGCGCCCGCGTCGCGCCTGTCGAGCAGCGAGGGGCCAACTGCACGCCCCCAGAGGGCAGGGCGAGCACAGCGAGCCGAGCCTCCACACCCGGTCCCGCACGCGGAGTCTGCTCGGGAGTGGACGACCTCGGCGCCGTCCTCCGGGCCAGCGTTCACGGCCAAAGAAGACGCAGAGAGGGCTGTGCTCGACCAGGAGGCGGAGCTCGAAGCTGCGAACAGACTGCAGGCGTTGCGATCGAGGGACTCGCGCCTGCTCGCGCTCGAGTCGAGCCTCAGCGATGCCCAATGGCGCCGCAGCGAGCCGCCGGGAGCTCGGGGGGACTTGGGCCACGCGGGTGCTGGCCAGGCAGACGGCAGCTGGCTGCAGACGCATTGGCAAGACGGCCTGTACGGCTCGATGGAGCGGGGCTGGGAGCCGGATGTCCAGGCGCGCGCCTCCCGAGCGCGTCTGGGACCCACTGGGGCTCAGCCCTCGTGGCAAGACCACCGAATGCAGGTGCCACCGCAGGCAAGCAGCTCCATGCTCGACCCCCAGTGGGGCTATGCCACAGAGCCCAGGCTCGCAGAGTCACGGCGTGGTCCTGAGCACGCCGCTTGGCCAAGCGAAAGCGCGGACCATGCGACAGCGGAGCTGCGACTGCTCAGCGAATGGGCAGCATCCCCACAGCCACCAGCAGAATCGCTTGCTCATCCTCAGCCGGGATCGCCTCGCGTCGCTGCCGCGCTTGCTGCCCCACCCCAAGCGGAACCTGTTGCCACTGCCCGTCCGCGGGCATGGGGCAGCGTGTCTGTGCTGACGGACTCTGTGATGCCTCTCCCAGCCCAGCCAGCTGCGGGCGCTGGGGCAGCTGCAGCACCTTCGGGCTCGCGCACTGAAGCCCCTCGCCGGGAGTGGAGCAGTGCCCGCTTCCACGAACAGGTCCCCCCTTGTCTCGCCATCGCGCCAGCTGGCGCCGTTCCGCCAGCTTTGCCTCCACGTGCGGCAAGCCCCGTCGGCGCCGCGACTGGCAGCCTTGGCGCTGCGGGACAGGCAGCGCGCCCACAGCCAGCTGACAGCCTGAGGCCGGAAGGGCCCGTCAGGCCGCCCCAACCCCGCAGGGCTGACGCCGAGGCGGGTCCAGCCCCTTTGCCTCCACGGCCGTCTGCCGAGTCGCAGCGCTCGCGCACTGCGGAGGAGCGCGACCGGGAGGAGCGCGACCAGGAGGAGCGCGACCTGGAGGAGCGCGACCAGGAGGAGCGCGACCTGGAGGAGCGCGACCAGGAGGAGCGCGACCGGGAGGAGCGCGACCAGGAGGAGCGCGACCTGGAGGAGCGCGACCAGGAGGAGCGCGACCGGGAGGAGCGCGACCAGGAGGAGCGCGACCTGGAGGAGCGCGACCAGGAGGAGCGCGACCTGGAGGAGCGCGACCAGGAGGAGCGCGACCAGGAGCAGGGCGACCAGGAGGAGCGCGACCAGGAGCAGCGCGGCCAGGAGGAGCGCGACCAGGAGCAGCGCGGGGCCGAGAGCGCTGCTGCGCTAGATGCTCAGGCTGACGCGAGGCATGGCCTGACTCGCCGCTCGCCGGAGGCGTCCCCGCCGTCCTGGCTGTCCCCTTCAGCGACGCTTGACGCACCTGGAGCTGCCGCCCCGCTCGAAGCGTTCTGGACACCGCCTCCGGTGCCGCGGGGCATGTCCACGCTCAGCCCCGTGTCGGAGGGAGCGTCGAGTGAAGAGTGTCGCGGGGGAAGTGGCTCTGCCAGCCCAGTAGGAGCCCTTGATGGGCTTGACTCCGCATCAGACGGCGGCTCTTCCCCCCGCCCAGAAGCTCTGAGCAACCGGCAGCGGAGGGCGTCGCCTGCGGCGGAGGTCCGGCCGAGCAGCCCCGATGGCCCTGGGAGCACGGGGCGTTGCTCGCCTGGGACACCATGGGGAGACGACCGCGACGATGAGGAGAGGGACGAGGAGGAGGATGCGAGCGGCGATGACAACGCGCCTGGTGCCAGAGCCAGGGCGTGCTTAGTGACGCGCAAGCCAATCGGACTGAAGCTCCGAAACGCGAGAGTGTCGGAGCACGGGGAGCCTTGTGGCGGCGTGGTGGAGGCAGTGAACATCAAGAGTGAGCTGCTGGGTCAAGTGGGGGCAGGGGACGAGGTCGTGGCGGTGCAGCGGCTTCCGGCCGGCGCAGCTGATGGGGCCGATGCCGCCGCCGCGTGGCGCACTGCCCCAGTGCTCTCATTGGCCCATGTGGCCTTCGACGATGTGATGGGGGTGCTCAAGGAGCTGTCGCGCGACCTCAAGGCGAACAGGCCGTGCCGGGTGTTCGTGTGCTCTCCGGCGAGCGGAAGCCCGCAAGCCGGGCCGAGACAGCGAGGGCCGCTGCCCTGAGCAGCCGCTTGCTTGTACTGCGTGGTTTATTGGTGGTGCGTCCGCGACGTTGGCCGGAAAGAGAGGCCATCGCAGCCGCAGCCGGCACCTTGTGAGGTGCTGCGCGCAGCGCCAGGGAGTTCACTTGCCACGCCTCCGCCCCTCCCCGCCCCACCACCCACACACACCCACACCCACACTCAATGGCGCTCGTCACCCCCGTCAGGCCCGCCCCCCACCAGCCCGCGAAGCTTGTCCCGTAGGAACCTCGACCCCTCTCGCATGTCCTGCGACAGCCTTTCCAGCCCGAGTTTGCTGCCGGCTTTGCCAGCCATGTCACCGGCAGCAGACCCAGCGGCCGCCAGGACGCGGCTCCACCAGTGGTTGTGGTCCGTCGCCAGCTGGATCGGGCTGCGGGCCACAAAGCTGCCTGGGTCCTCGGCCGCCCTGTCGCCAGCGAGCGGCTGAGTCAGCAGCTCGTGCGCCCACCCCTTCTCCTCCAGCGCCACCAGTGCTGGCGCGCTTGCAACAACAACAGCGTAGAGCGCTGCGACGCCAGCGCCGAGCTTGATGCTCCACAGAAGCCACGACGCCCGCGCAACGCGGCGCTCTGCCGCCAGCAGCTCCTGACCGTCCCACACTCGAATGCCTGCGGCCCTCACCCGCGGTGTGAGCGTCGCCGTCGTCACCAGCAAACCCCTCGAGAGCGGCAGGGAATTCTGAACGAGCACCTCCTTGAACATGGCCACAGAGTGAAGCGGGAGCGGGCGCGAGTAGTTTTTGCACTCAATGTACCACGTCCTGCGCCACGGAAGCCTGGACGTTGCGATCACGTCGATCTCGGACCGATGGCCAGCGTCACTCTTGATGTGGACGTTCCTGCGCACGGTGTAGCCCATGCGCTCGAACAAGGCGCCCACTCGCCGCTCAAGCGCCTCGCCCCGCTCCTGGCTCGTCGGCTTCACCGGTTCCGTCCAGCGCTTCCGGCCAACCGTTGCCCGCTTGCTCTTGGCACGCTGGATGAGCTTGGCAGCCTTGTGGACTTCCGCGCCGTCCCGAAACACTTTCAGCCTCATCGCTGCAGCTGTCGCCCGGCACAACGGCGGGCGGGCGTTCGAGTTGACCGCAGTGCTCGCTCGCTCAGCGCAAAACCCGCGGCTGCAGGCAGCTAGCTGGACGCCACACGCAGGGCACACGTGCCCTGAAACGCCGGTGGTTGTGGCGGCCCGCTCAGTTGGCGCCTCGAGTGGTGACGGCGCTCTCGCTGCGTTTCCCTCGGGCGGCAGAGCGCGCTGGTTCGATGGCGGCCAGCGACGGCGCAAGGAATTCACCCACCAAGCGACCACGGCTGGTTGGCTCGCACCGCCGCTTGGAAAGTTCGCCCCAGGTCGCCCACAGGCACGTCCCCGACCTCGGGGTCGGCGCAGCGCCTCGCTTTGTGGCCGGAGCCAGTTGAGCGCGCAGGCGGCAGTTGCTCGACTGCGCGGTCGTGCGAGCACGGCCCTTGTCCCCTCCCCGCGGCTGGCGACCGCCGCAAGCAGGCCATCGAGCCTGCCCTTCCCGGTTTGGGGAGCGAGCGATGGATGTCACCCCCGGGACGCGCATCGGCCGCCACCGCGTTGGCTCTGACCTGAACGCGGCACTCGCTGACTGCATCGCCCGCGGCCTGGACACCCTCGTGGAGGACGGCGACGCGAGAATCGAGTTGCGGGTGTCCAATGCGGACGGGTCGACCGTGCAGCTGTGGTTTGATGGCGTGACCCACCGGTCCGCTCTGGTTCGCTGGACGTTTGCTGGCGTTCTGCCTTGCGAGCTGCGCGTTGCCCAGCGTGTGCTGGGCAAAGCCGGCGAGGCAGTTAGCGCCGCAGACGTAGATGCCCGCCTCGGCTCGTCGTGGCCAACGGAGCAAGCAAGCGTTCCCGGCTTGTGGGTGTCGGAGTTTTCCGGGATGGCCCTGGGCTTCCGCTCGACAGCGGCAGCGCCGGCCAAGGGCAAGCCCCCGCTGCCGTCGCTGATTCTTCAGAGTGTGTGGGTACACGCGGCGGAGGCGAGCGCGCTTCGGCCCAAGGTGCCACGCCTGGCGACCGTCGGCAACGCGCAGGTCCCACGCCGAGCGGGCGGCGCCCCGGACGAGCAGCTGCCGGAGCGCGCCTCGGCGTGGCTGCGGTCGCGCATCGGCAGCGACGCGGCGGCATCGCAGCTCGGCGCTGCCCTGGAGGTGCAGGCCAGGTCGGGCCTGCGGGGCCTCTGCGGCGTGCTGCACCCCGCGGACGGGTGGGCGATGCTGTGGTTCCCCGGCCGGGGCAGCGGGGCTTGGCTCGCAGCCTGCGGCGACGCGGTGGCTGCCAGCTCCGAGGACGACGCCCTCACTGCTCTGGGCGCCCCCGGCGCCATCGCTACCGCAAGGCCGATGCTCTCCTCGCTCGCAAGGGCGGACTCCAACTCCGGCGCAGGCGCCACGGCTGGCGGGTCCACCTCCCCCCCGGCTGCCCCGCGTTCGCGCCCGTCGTGCGACAGCTCTTGCCACTTCCGGTGCTGCTGCTGGTCTGCCAGGGAGGGCGTGGACCTGCTCTTCTGCCCCGTGCGGCGCTGTCTCATCGGCATGGCTGCGACCACGAACATGCCCGGCCACAGGGACTTCGGGTCCGTCGCAAGGGCCTCCTTTGCTCTGCTGGTGGCCGACGAAGCGCGCCCTGCGGCTGGTGTCGCCGGGGCTGCTGCGGCAGCTGCCGAGGCAGGTGTGCCGCGCGAGCCCTCCACCTCCGATGCCAGCTCCCGCGAGGGCGCCTCCCCGCGCTCCGAGGCTGCATCCCGTAGCGAAGACGACAGCGTAGAGCTCAGCGATGGCTCGGGTTCGTCGCGAAGCTCGGGAGACGATGCCTCATCCGACGATGACGATCGCACCTGGGCGCAGAAGGCAGCGGCTGCCGCCTCAGTCCGCGCCGCACCCCCCAGTGACAAGCAAGAGAGCGACCGCTTCTCGACGATGAAGGACGCGGTGCCGAGACCCTCAGCTCCCCCGTCGGAGCCACGTGCCGGGCCAGCCGCCGCAGCTGCAGGCACTGGCGCCGCAGCCGCAGGCGCGGCGGATCTGGCCGCGAGGCAGGCTGGCGAGGCCCCGGGCCCGGCGTTGGCTGGGTGGGAGTTGCTCACTTCCGAAAGCCGCCGGGCGGACTGGGCCGCGGTGCTGGGCAAGCCGCTGCGGCCGGTGCAGCTGCTCGCCCCTGCCGGCGCCCTCGCGCCCTCCGAGCTTCCCAGCGGCGACATCGCCTTCGAGGCAACCACGGCCACGGTGTGGGGGTCGGGAGTGATGGTCGAGTGCTGCGGCGACGAGGCTGTCGCCCGCCTCGCGTTCACGGTTGGCCTGCCTTTGTAGCATCGCATCCCCAAACTCAAGCCGTCGCCCTGCCCCAGGGCCTGTGTGTGTGTCCATTGCTGCGATGCACTTGCGTCGCCAGGGCGCGTGCCCGCCGCACAGCGACAAACAGCAGCGATGTCCCCAGCACCAAGCGGCTTGCGCCAGAGCAACCCCACGCACGCAGCCCCGGCAGGGCCGCACAGCCGATGCCCCGCCTCAACTCACAGCGCAGCCCACGTCCGAGTCGCCATGCAAGCCAGCCGTGTCGTCGGTGGCAGCGCTGCTGCAGGCTCCCAGAGGCGCCGCTGGCCCGCTGCCCTCGGACGTTGACCCCCGGCTGAGGAGCTGGACGAGCGGACTTCCAAACTCTGCAGGGGGGCTCTCCGCGCTGCCCATGTCTACCAGCACAGGGGACGCCGAAGAGCTGGCCTCGCTCGTGGCGGCGGCTGCCGGCGCTGACGGCGTGACTCTGGCCCCGGCAGCCGTAAAGCGCGACGCGAGGAAGCCCGGCGAGTGGTGGCCTATGCTCGACGCCTCGGACGGCGCGCTCTCGGCCGCCGCCGCAGCAGCATGCTTGACCAAGTGAGGCGGCTCCGCCACGTCGGCGCCAGCCTGCAGAGCCGTCGCATTGAGCGACGCGCCGAGGCTCTCCAGGGCGTGGATGAGGCGCGCGTGGGCCTGGATCGTGCCCTCCGGCAGCTGCTCGGGAGGTGCCGCGACTGAGGGCGAGCCTCTGTGCCCCCTCGCGGCAGCAGGTGGTTGGGCCCCTCCAGAGGGCATGACAGCCTTTGCCGCAGCGGCCATGACCGGCTTCAGAGCGCGGAAGACTGCCAGTCGCGTGCCAAACGGAGCGCGTCGGCAGATGGAGTGCAGCGTGTCCACAACGTCTTGCTCGTCGCCACCAGCGCTGTCAGCGGGCACGTCGCCGCGCTTGACTGCCGCGAGCAGCGAGCGCGCCATGACGGCAACCATGCTGGCCAACGCCTGGCCTGACTCGTCGTGCGCCGTGGCCCAGAGCAGGGCATTGCGCCGCTGGCTCTCTTCAGCCACCTGCGCGCACACTGCTCCTGCGAGGCGGCCGAGGCTTGAGTTCCAGGCCTGCTCGCGCTTGCATACTTCCAGCTCGCGCTCTGCTGCGTCGCGGGCTCGGCCTGCCTCCGCCAGGGCTGCCATGCTCAGGCTGCTGGCACGTCCCGAGGGCGGCGCCGTTTCAAGCGTCGCGGCGGCGTCCTGCAGCCTCACGCCGGACCCCGACTGCTCCAGGCGGCTCGCGAGCAAGTCCCCCTGCCTCTTCGCCTCAGCCCTCAGAGCGCGCTGCTCTTCGGCACGCCGCTCCCACTCGGCGGATCCATGAGCCGCCTGGGCCAGCACGCGGGCTGCGGTGGCCTGCGCAGCAGAGGAGGAGGCCGCGGCGCCGAGCCAGCAGCTGTGCGCTTCCTCCGCCACCGTGAGCAGTCGCAGACACGCGGCCCGCCTTTCCGTGGACCGAGGAGACGGAGCGCTCGACACGGAAGGGCCACCTGCAGCGCCTCTGGTCGGGCCACCGGTGCCACTTGGCGGAGGGGAGGGCGTCGCGGAAGCAGCGGAGGCAGGCGTGCAGGCGCCTCGCGCGCCCGGGAGCGCGCGAGGAGGCTCGCGGCCTTGGCCCATGGGCGCCGTGGAGGGGGGAGGGACAGCCCGCGCGGCGCCACAGAAGGATCCCGAGGCTGGCACGGAGCTGAAAGACGAGGACGAAGCGGTGTGCGGCAGCGACGGCTGCAGCGAGGGCGGGTCCCGCGCACGGTTGGCTCCCCCCCCGACCGCGCTGGAAGCCTGGCTCCGCCCAGCAGTGCTGCCGCCTTCAGCCGTCGGCACCGCGCTGGGAGAGCCGTCTGGCTGCAGGCGAGCGCGCTGCGCCGGTGGCTCGAGTTCGGACGAGGCACTGCTGGAGCTGCTGCTGCGGCCACCGCCACCACCGCTGCTGGAACTGCTGCTGCTTGAGCTGCTGCTTGAGCTGCTGCTGCTGCCGCCGCCACCGCCACCGCTGCTGCTGCTACTGCTGCCGCCGCCGCCGCTGCTGGATGTGAGAGGTCGAGTCTCAGCCCCAACGGCGCGGCTGCTCTCCCCAGCCTGGCCGGAACCGTGCTCGTCGCAATCGGGGGATTCGGACCTGCTCCGGTAGCGCTTGCCACTCCGTGCCTGTCCGGCGGTTGCCGGTCCCATCGTGCGGAAGTCGAGAGGGTTTCGCAGCGGTGCGGCCAGAGACTGGCCGCGACGCACACCCTCCACACTGGGCATGCGAACTACGGCGTGCCCGTGATCACGCAGCTGGTCCCGCACAGCATCGTTGAGGCAGGCAAGCAGCGTGCCGCGGTCGCTGAGCGGCGAGTTCGCGCCTGCAGCGTTGCTGCCAGCGAGAGACAGTTTCGCCGATTTGTCCATGACCAGCGAAAAGCGTCCAGATGACGCCCTTGAGAGCCCGACCAGCATCTCAACAGCGCTCATGAAGTCCTTGGAGCGGCCCTTTCGCCGCGACGCGCACGCCCGGTGCAAACGGGCACATGCTCGAGCGAGTTCAGGAAGCGGCTCGACCCCGACGCCGCGCTCAAGTGCCATTGCCCACCGCGCCAACAGTGCGCCGTGGTCGCCGGCATGTGCGTGTGCGCTGTCCGCTTGGGAGGGCTCTCGCGCCGGGCCTGCAGCGTCCGGGTCCTGGTTGAGCAGACGCGTCAGCCAGCGCCTGGCGTGTTGCGCCGGCTCCCTTCCCGCCGCCATGGTCCGGGCCGCTGCTTGCAAAGCCGGTGCGCTCTTGCGGGGTTGACTTTCGCGCGGGGCCTTGCCAGGTGCGGCTGGCTGCTGCCGGGCACATCCCACCAGCAGAGCTGCAAGCAACCCGCCGTTTGAACGTCGCAGCAAGTCGCCACCGCCACGAAAACACGCGCTCGGCGTGGAGCGGCGCCGGTGCAGGGTGGAGCCCGCTGGCCGGCCCTCGGGGGGTGGCTCGCGATCCGGGCGAAGCGGTTCCTGGGCGCGCGCGCGCACTCCGCGCAGTCGACGGGCTGCGGCTCGGCGGGTGCGTGCGCCGCGCGGCGGGAAGCGGGAGGCCCAGTCGGCTTGGCAGCAGCGCGCAGCGCGCCAACCAATTTGAACGTGACGCGCTCGCCGCACAACGTACACAAGCATCTGCTCAAATCAGGCTCGAGAACATTCCAAATGAATCCCAATCACAGCGGTGGCACATCGCCATGCGGAACGTCTCGGCTGTGAGCGGGGGACGCTGGAGGGCGGGTCACCGCGCATCGTGAAACCGCCCCGTGACGGCCAGAGCTGCAGCGCGTCGGGGCTGCGGGCTGACAAGGGCGGGCGGCCACACTCCTGGCCGATGCCAGCATTCCTCCCTCCTCGCTCAGAGAACCAAGGATGACAGGTCTCTGGCTAGCCAAGACTCGCCACGCAGGAAGGGCGCCGAGAGCTCTGCGCCCGGGACCCTACTCCGTGCGGCGCGGCGGCGGCGGCGGAGGGGGGGAGGTGGGTGCGGCAGCGGGCGGAGCCGCGGCGGGAGGAGCGACGGCCTCGGCGTCGGCGTCAAGGCGCGACTGCCACTCGGCGATGTTGGACTCGAGGTGGCTCAGGGGCTGCTCGACGCTGAACCAAGGATCGGCGTCCCCGCAAGTGACGTCGTCGCAGTTTGCGTCGTTGATCTGGCGGTAGAGGGGCTGGACGATGAACCGGATGAACCCGAGCTGGAACTTGCCCATCGGAATCTCGGACTCGCGGTCGAAGCCCGCAGCGATGGGAAGGCCGAGGGAGCGCTCCTCGTCGCCCTGCTCGTAGAACTCGGCGCGCACGCGATCGGCCCACGCCGCCGCAGTGCCGAAGCGCTTGGCAGGGTTGCTGACGTCGGCTGCGTGCAGAGCGAGGCCCTTGACCAGCAAGCGGGCCTCCAGATCCGTGTCTAGGTCCAGCACAGCCGCCCCGCCGCCGCCGGCGGCGGCGGCTTCCACGGCAGGCGAGGCGGCCGCGGACGCCTCCTCGGGCGGAGCACCCGTGGGGGATGCGGGGGCGCTGCTGCCATGGTCCTCGCCGAGCTCGATGCGCGCGCGCGCGGCCTCGATTTTGCGGCCGAGGGCGGCAACCTGGTTGAAGTGCTCCGCGTTGTCGGTGGCCAGGATGATGGAGATCATGTCGCGGCGGACGGAGGTGCGCTGGGCCGGCTGAAGGGCGGAGATCCAGTCCATCGAGGCGTCGCGCATCAGCTCGAAAGCGCGCGCAGCGTGCATGTTCTCGAGCGGGGAGCGGTCGTTGTAGCGAAGCGCCAGCGGGTGCATGGTGGCCACCAGGAAGGGGTTGTTCCGGCCAATGTGGCCCGTGTCGTGGGCGGCAGCGCCCAGGACGAGCGCAAGCTTCTCCTCGTCGCTGAGCCAGTGGCCCATGCCGCCGCCCTCTGCTTTGCCCGTCGCCGAGGTTCCGGACCAGGTGAACCAGAACGTGGTCTGCGTGACGTCCGCTCCGTGCACCCGGTTGTGGTACGGAGGGTCGCTGTAGCCCTCCTCTACGGCGCGTAGCCACGTGCGCACAGCGGGCTCGCTCAGGCCGAGGGAGGCCGGCAGGCCGTGGCGCTGGAGGGCCGCCCAGCCCACGGTCTCGATGACGTTGTGGGGGCGCGCTGCCGCGAGCGAAAAGATGTCGAAGGACCAAGCGGTGAGCTCGGAGAGCAGCGCCGTGACAGCCGTGGTCACGCTGGCCGAGGGGGCGTGAGTTGGGCCTGGGGAGCCAGCTGCCTTGCTAGAGGGGTCGCTGCCGGTGGCGGGGCTTGCCGAAAGCACCGCGCGGGCGGCGGGAAGCGCGTCGAGCACTTGCCTGGCAGCTGCTGCGGCGGCAACCACGGCCTCGGCGGCTGCGCGAGCGGAAGCGCCCCCGGCTGCGGCAGCGGCCGCGGCCGCGGCAGGGCGGCCCTCCCCAGCTGCAGCCGCGCTGGGCTGCGGCCGTGCCCTGTCCGCGAATGGGATGTGGCGCGTGGCCACGGGCATCGCGCTGGAGACCGTGGTTCCGGTCACGTCGGCCACGTCCGAGTCGGTCGACGAGGGTCCCCCGGAGCCGGCTCCGATGGCGGCAGCCGTGATGCGCGTCTGGGCGCGGGCCGTGTCTGCCTCCGAGGCCGGCGCGCCGCGGAGGCGCGACGGCACGCCGGCGAGCTTGGTGCCGGCCACGCCGCCTGCTGGGCTGCCCGGGGTGGAGAAGGTTCCCGCCAGGTGCGAGACCAGCTGCGGGTCGCTCATGCGCAGCGTGTCGAACCGCGATCGAATGGCGGCCGCGACAGCACCGGGCTCGGCGGCCCGGGCGGTCAGGCGCTCCACGAGGGCAAGCAGCGCTTGCACCTCCTTGAATGACACCCGCGCGCCGGCCTTGTCGGCCTGGCACCGGCGCTGGAGGTTGCGCAGCGCGCGGACGGCATCGAGGGCGTCCACAGTTCCCTCGACGCCGGCCATGGCCGCGCTGGCGACGGCAGCCAGGTGGGTCTCGGGCATGGAAGCGGTCCTGCGTCTGCGGCCGCGCAGGCCGGACGATTCCGCCATGGGCTTGCCCACCAGGGCGGGAGCAGCGTCACTCATTGCGCGCAGCACCGGTGCGCGGGTGCCGGACGGGGAGGAGAGGGCGCGGGGGGGTCGGGCGCAGCGGCTCCGGTGACGGGGCAGCGGCTGGTGCAAGGGGGTTGGCGCAAGATGTTGCCGGAGGTAACTGCGGGACTCGGCTGGCCGCGGGCTGCAAGTCTCGCGCACAGCCGGGCTGGCTGCCTCGGCGACAGGGGGGCGAGAGGGCGTGACCTGTGCGCCGGCTGGTGTGGGCTGCAAGCAGCCGCAGGGAGTGGTGCCGGGGGCTGGCGCGCCCGCACGCTGGTGGCTGGTTGTCAAGCGGCGATGCTGTTGCCCGTTTCTCTGCCTCCGCCGCGCGACTCTGCAGCCTGAGTTCGGGAGCCGCCACTCCAACTGAGGCGCTCTGCAGCTTGGAGAGTCGTGCGGACTTGGATTCGAGGTTTGAAGGGTGACGTCGTCGCGTTTGGGGGGAAAACCGAGGCTGCTGACTGCCGATGCCCGAGCGGCCCCCTCGGCCTCCTCCCGCCCCGGCACACTATCAGGGGTTGTGGGAGGTCCGCGATGGCTGCTTCTGACCGCCGGGGTGTGTCTGGGGAGGTGGAGATTTGCTCCAAGAGCGTGACGGTCGAGCAGAAGCGCATCTTCTTTAACCTCAAGCAAAACTCTCGCGGCAGGTTCCTCAAGGTGAGGCCGTGGGCGGGAGTGGGGTGCAGAAAGCATGTCGCTCGCGGCGCTCTTGCGGCTGGCAGCCCGGGCGACCGGGAGGGGGCGGTGATGGGTGCGGCGGGGGGATTGGGAGCAATTGAATGGCGGGCCTGCTGACCACCGGGCCGCGGACGCCTGCCGCGCCCGAACGCCGCGACGCCGCACCACGCCACGCTGCTCCAAGGCGCACGGGCGTGGCCGGGAGCACTGTGGCGTCCGAAAGCCGCCCCGCGCCGCCGTCCCTTCCCGCGAACGAGCCGCAGATCGCCGAGGTGTCGCGCTCCGGCAACAGGTCGACGATCATTGTGCCCGAGTCCGGATGGATGACCTTCCGCGACATGCTCAACAGCTTCATCACTGGCGAGGCCACCGAGGGCATCGCCATGCCTGAGCTCCCCGAGCCTGTGGCAGGCGCGGCCGGCGCTGGCGGCGCGGGCGCAATGCCCAGCGAGTCGTCCGGCCTGCAGCTCTGGGTGGAGAACCTCCCGTGGGACCTGACTGAGGAGGACCTCATGTCCTACTTCACCCCGGTGGGGCCTGTGGATGCGTGCGACGTGCAGCGCCGCGCGGACGGCAAGTCTCGCGGCACCGCCGTGGTGCGCTACACGTCGGCCGAGCACGCCACTCGCGCCATCGAGTCCCTCGACGGGTCCGACATCGGTGGGCGCAACATCCGCGTGCGCCTGGACCGCCGCGGGTGAGGCAGCCCCGGCAGCGCGGGCGCGCTGCTCGCTGCGCGCGGGGCGCCCCTCTCGCTGCCTGCAGCCGCAAGGGAGGCCTCTCCATGCATGGCTCGGCCGGCGACCCTTTAACTGTGTGCACGCCGCGGCTTGAAGCAGTCAAACCCAACAGAGACAACCGCGGCATGGTTCTTTCCGATGTGGCTGCCAGGTGTGGCCAAAGTTTGGCGGGCTGCGCGGCTGGCTGGGGGGCTGCCCCGGCGCCCGCGGAGTACAGCGTACACTCTTTTGATTCGTGAGCGCACGCGCGGCGCAAATCAGGCCGCCCGACTCGGCAGGAGTGGCGACTCGGGCGGCAGCAAGCAACACGGAAGGCCGACGCTGCGCCACAAACGGCCCACGGGGGAGCAAGCAGCAGCGGCGGAGCAGCGGGCCTAATGGCCGCCAGCCCCGGCGGCAGAGGCTGCGGCCGCGCCACCGGCAGCCGCCTCTGCTTCGTCGGGCGCCTCGCCAGCTGCCAGGCCGGACCCGCGCCCAAAGGCGCCCTCGGTGCCGCGCACCATGTCAGCGCTCTGCCCGGCGAAGTAGGTGTCGATGAAGCGCTGGGGGATCTTCTTCAGCATCGAGGCGCCCAGCACGCGCAGCAGCGACCACGCGCGGTCGAGGGAGTCGAAGATGGTCCGGGACTCGTCGTGGCCCTGGGAGAGGAAGTCCTCTTCAAAGAGCTGCATGAACTTGAGGTGCGTGCGCTGCTCCTCGGTGAGCGCCTCCACGCCCACAACTGTGCGCATGGCGTCTGCGTCCTTGCCTGCCGCATACGCGGCGTAAAGCTGGTTGGACACGCTCGGGTGGTCCTCGCGGGTGAAGCCCTTGCCGATGGCGGACTTCATCAGCCGCGAGAGGGACGGCATCACGTTGATGGGCGGGTACACCTTGGCGTTGTGAAGCTGCCGGTCGATGTAGATCTGCCCCTCCGTGATGTAGCCGGTGAGGTCGGGGATGGGGTGGGTGATGTCGTCGTTGGGCATGGTCAGAATGGGCAACTGGGTGATGGAGCCGTTGCAGCCGCGGATGCGGCCAGCTCGCTCGTAGATGGTGGAGAGGTCGGTGTACATGTAGCCGGGGTAGGAGCGACGGCCGGGCACCTCCTCGCGCGCCGCTGACACCTCCCGGAGCGCGTCGGCGTAGGAGCTCATGTCCGTGAGGATGACCAGCACGTGCATCTCGCGCTCGTACGCGAGGTACTCCGCGGTGGTGAGGGCCAGGCGCGGGGTGATGATGCGCTCGATGGTGGGGTCGTCCGCCCGGTTGGTGAAGAGCACCGTGCGCGCCATGGCGCCGCTCTCCTCGAAGTCGTCCCTGAAGAAGCGGTCCGTCTCCTTGTTCACGCCCATGGCGCCGAACACGATCGCAAAGTTGTCCGGGTGGTGGTCCACGGTGCCCTTGCCCTCCACCAGCCCGGCCTGCCGGCAGATCTGCGCGCCAATCTCGTTGTGCGGCAGGCCTGCCGCCGAGAAGAGGGGGATCTTCTGCCCGCGAGCAATGCTGTTCATAGTGTCGATTGCGGAAATGCCAGTCTGGATCATCTCGCGCGGGTAGTCGCGAGAGTACGGGTTGATCGGCTGCCCCATGATGTCCTCCCACCGCTCTGCGAGCACGGGCGGCGCGCCGTCGGTTGGCTTGCCAGAGCCGTCGAAGCTGCGCCCCAGCATCTCCTCCGCGATGGGCATCTTATACACGTCACCGGAAAACTCGCAAGTCGTGAAAGTGTTGTCGATGCCGTCGGTGCCCTCGAACACTTGCACCACGGCACGCTTGCCCGAAATCTCGAGCACCTGGCCCTTGCGCTGGGTCCCGTCGCGCAGCGTAAGGTTCACGATCTCCGAGTAGCGCGGGGCCTGCGGGGCGGGCGGGGCGCGAGGCCGAGGCGGGGAATCGCGTGGCTGCGGAGAGGGCGCCCTGCAATCTGGACAGCAAGTCGGCTGCGCGGCTGGAGCCCTCGCCCCCTCGCGCGCCGGCGGGACGCAACAGCACGCGCATCTCAGGCAGAACGAACCTTGACGTTGTCCAGAATCACGAGGGGGCCGTTCACACCGGAGATGGTGCGGTAGTCTGCGCAAGAACATCCGAAGCGACACCGGAGAGCGCGAGGTTGAGGCTCGAGCGTGGCGAGCTGCTCGCGCGCCGGGCAGCGGCCCCACGGGGCAAGCCCCGCGCTGCGCCGCCGCCACGAGCCGACAGCCGGGCGCGCGCCGCCGCGTGCTCTCACCGATTCGCGGCGTCGCAGTGTAGTCGGCCATGGCCGCCATAGCATTGGCCAAATCGAGGCCATCTGCCCCGGGGAACCTGGCAGCCGCCGCAGACACGGACATGCTGATCCTTGGGGTGAGGCGAGGAGCGGTCGGGGAGTCTCGGCTGCGCGGCGAGCCTGTCCCAGGGCGCTGTGGCCGTGTGTGGGCGGCGCGGCCCGCTCGCGGGCCAGCCGCGGCCGGCGATTGTTGCATTGCCGTCGCTGCTCGCAAGCTTGAAGGCCGGCTCTGCTGGGCTGCGCCGCGCGGACTCCGCGGCCGGCGCGCCCCCCCCCGCGCAGAATCGGCCCAAGTCTGCAGACAGCTGCGTTACAACCATGGCTCGCCCCAATAGCGGGGCAAGCTGCGCCGCTGGTGTCCTTCGTAGCGACCCAGGACCGCCGAGGGCCGCTGGCCGGTCGGGCACGACCGGCGGCAGCACCCCGCCAGCGCGCGTTTGGTCAGTGTATCCTGCACCGCGGGAGGCGGCTGCGCCGGCCGCAGCACCCGCGAGCGCACGGAGGCCACGCATTTGCCGCTTTTGCGTGTGCGTGCGCGCAAGCCAACAATTGCATTTCGCAAGCTGGGCAGAGCCGAGGCGATTTTCATCGCCGCCCCAGCAGGCTTCCCGCCAGCGCGCGCAGCTGACGGGCCACTCGACACCTGGAAGCCTGGGGTCGGCAGACTCCTCAGCGCTTGGAACCTGTTTCCCCTCTTTCCTGCGTCGCGAGGCAGCGGGGAACCGCTCGTGACGACTGCCAGCTGGGGCGTCTGAGGCCGGGCCTAACGGCGGAAATTGCACACCATGGACTCGCGGCGCATCCACCAGTCGACCTTTAACGAGGCCGTTGCGGAGAACATCGAGGAGTTTGAAATGGGCCTGGAAGAGGCCATCGCGGACGCCAAGGAGCAGCTGACCGCTGAGGGGGCGGACCTGACCGACCTCGTGACCGACGAGCTTGCGAGCTCCGTGGGAGACGTGGAAGGCGCCGAGGCGCTTGCGGCGGCTATCCGTGCGTTCAAGCACCCCGTCAACGTCGTGAAGGATGCCCTGGCGCTCGCCGCGGCGAGCGACGGTGACGCTGCTTGCTATTCGTCGGCCGAGGCAGTGGCCGGTGCGGAGGCCGCGCTGAGCGCCACGGTCCGGCTCTTCGAGGAGGCCAGCAACAGGGACGAGCCGTCCCTGGCCCGTGCCGCCCGCATTGTGTCCCTCCGGGCCCGCTGCGCGAGCGCCGGCGTCGTGCCGCTCGTGTGCCGCATCGCCGGGCGCCTGGCCGCCACCACCGACACGGCCGCCACGGCTGCGGCGGACAGCTCGGAGCCCGAAGCGCCTACCGCCAGCGTCGGGGGTGGGGCGCCACCCGCCCCCACGGAGCCCGCAGTCGGGACTGCGGCAGCGTCCTCGGCCAAGGACGGCGAGGTGTCCGGCCCGGCCCGCGCCCTCGCCTTGCGCGCCGCCACTGCCACCGCGCTCGAGGAGGGGATGCACGCACTTCGCAGGCTCTGCTACCGAAGCGACGACTGCCGCGCCGCTGTGAGCACGGCCGCCGTCGACGCCATTGCCGGGGCCCTTGCCGCCCACGCCGCCCACCCCGCGCTGGCTTGCGCCGCGGGCAGGTGCGCCGGGATGGTGGCCACCCGCGTGGAGGGCTTCAAGCGCCGGCTCTACGACCTGGGCGCCGCCACAGCGGCCCGCGAGCTTCTCGCAGCGCGCCCCGACGACGACGAGGCGGTCCGAGCCAGCTGCGCCACACTGCGCGCCCTCACGGCGCGCGACGACCCAACCGCGAAGATGGCGCAGGGCTTTGAGCACGCCAAGACCCTCACCCAGGACGGCAAGACAGTGCCGCTGCTGGTGGCCTCGCTTGCGTCGACGGCTGGTCTCACTGGCCTCATGTCTCCTCGCTGGGCCCTGGCAGCAGACCTCATGCTCGCCCTACGCTCGCTGCACGTGAACAACGACTCGTGCAACGCCCTGCTGGACGCAGGCGCCATCGGCACCGTCATCCTGCCGACGGTCACAGCCGCTCTGGACGCCGTCGAAGCCGCCGCGGCGGCGGAGGCAGCGGCGGCGGAGGCAGCGGCGGCGGAGGCAGCGGCGGCGGAGGCGCCCTCGGCGGATGAGGCCGGCGCTGATTCCGAGACCACCGAGCCCGCCTCCGGTGCCGGCGCCGTCCCAGACGGGGCGGCGGATGCGCGCGCGTTCCAGCAGGAGCCCGATGCGCAGCGATGCGTGCGCGTCGGGTTCGCTCTGCTCAAGGCGCTGACCAACTCGGACGCCGTGAAGCGGGCTATGGCGGATCCCGCGCTTGCGGCGGGCGGCGCCGGCGCGTCGGCCGGGGCGGACTGGTCTGGGGGCGGCTCTGCCAGCGCGATGGGGCTCGCCTCGACTGCCCCGGCCATGGCGGAGGCCACAGCCACGGCCGTGGCCGAGGCCGCGGCGGCGCGAGCTGAGGCGGCGGACGGCGACGGGACGGCCGGTGTGCCGGTGGGCATGCTGCTGATGCTGCGCGCGCTCCACCAGTGCAGGGACTCGCCGGCTACCGCCGACCAGGCCCTGGCGGCTCTGGCGAGCTCTGTGCTGCGCATCGAAGACAACGCGCGGTTTTTCGTGGCCAGCGGCGGGCCCACTGCCGTGGCGACGATCATGCGGCGCCACCCCGCTCTGGCGATGATCCAGCGCCACGGGGCGCTCACGCTGCGCAACACAGTCAGCTGGGACAAAACCCTCATCGAGCCCATCGTGGCAGCAGGGGTGGAGCCGGTGCTGCGGGCAGCGAACGCGGCCCACCCGCACATCGCAGGGGAGGCGGCGCGAGCGGCGCTGCGCGACCTGGTGCTGGACTGACCGGCGTGCTCGATGCGTGGTCGGGCGGGGTTCGGCGCCGAGCACGGCCGAGTCGCGCTCGCTCGGTCGCACCATTTCATCGCGGCGACGCGGCAGAGCACACGAGCACGCACACATACATGCACAATGCACACAGCGCGGCGCATCGCACCGCCGTCCCTGTAACGAAGAGAGCCTCGCTGCCGCCAGCCGGGCGCGTCTGGCGCAAAATTGCAGGGCCGCCCTGCAACCTGGAGGCTGAGACCTACGACTGTCCCTGTCTGCGAAGAGCGGCGCGGAGCATCAGCTCGCGTCGCTCCGACGCAGGCACCGACGCCGGTCCGCCCGAGGAAGCGCCGGCAGCAGCGGCCGGGGCAGGGGCGCCAGGGGCTCCGCTGCCGCCACCTCCCCACCATGAACCTCCAGGCGCGTCCCTGCTAGTCGCGGCGTCGTCGGACGAGGCGCTCGATGCCGCGAGGCTGCCGAGCCTGCGGCCGGTGCCCGCAGGGGCCGCCCTTGCCCGCGGTCCGCTGCTGCCGGCGTCCGGGTCGGAGAACGACGAGGACCCGCCACCTGCAAAGGACATCACTTCCCTCCTCGGAGGAGGCTTCTTGGCGGCGGCGCCGCGGCCGCGTATCACGTGGAAGCCGCTGCCCCCGGAAGGTTCGCTGCCGGCCGAGCCGTCCTGCACAGGCGCCTGCCCGGCGCCGTCTTCCGGCATGAAGCAGGAGCAGTACTGCCCGAGCGTGGCGCTGCGGTTCACCCACCCCGGGATGGACCTGTTGAGCAGCTTTCGCGCCAGGGCCTCGGAGAAACTGTTGCAGTTTTTCTTGAGCAGGTGGTACGTGCCGGCGGGAAAGTCGCGGCGCAGCTCGTCCACCATGCGCTCAACGTCACGGGACCCCTCGAACGTCTCCCCAAGCACAATGGTCTCGCAGAGCGGCGCCCCGTTGGCATCCTTGGGCGTCGTGGAGAACACGCCGCCGTTGGCAAAGGTGTACTCCGAGCCGAACACCTCGACGCCCGAGTGATACGCCCCCAGGCCGAGGAACCGCAGGTGTTCGTTCGCGGGATGGAGGTCGTACACGTTAAGCAGGACAGGCTCGCCCACTCGGCGGCGGGACATGGCGCTCATTGCCCCGCTCGGCGCGGGCGCGCGAGTGCCGGCCGGGCCTCGCAGTCGGGGCAGAGTTGGGCGGCCCCAAGAGGGGCAGAGTTGCAAGTCCCTGAGTTGAGGGCCGAGCAGGCCTCTTTGCCGCCACCCCTTTCCCCAAGGCTGGCCATGGCGGATGTGGGGAACCTGACGCTCGACCCGCGGATTCGCGACTGGGTGTTGCTGCCCCTGACGGGCATCATCATTCTGGTGCAGCTGCTGCGCACCATCGTCGCACAGCTGCTGTCGAAGACGGCAAACAAGGAAGCCGAGGAGATTCAGCAGCGGTGAGCGGCCATCGAGGGGGTAGCCGATGCCTCGCGCGCGCCTGTGCGCGCGCGACCAGCCTGGAAGAGAGGTGCAGTCGCCTCTTGTCGTTGCCAGTGCGTGCCGGGTGGGCGCCGTCTGGGTGCGGGAGCCTCGCTGACGGTGGCCTCGGCGGCTCCGTGCGCTGTTCTCGCGTTCGTTCGCGCGCAGGGGCATCGTCGAGCGCTCCCAGCGCACGAGGACCATGGCCGGCCTGCTTGGCAAGGACGCCTTCCTGGCGCGCAAGGTGAGGCCCGGCAGACGCAAGCGCGGGCGGCCCTGCAAAGCAGCGCAGACCCGGCCTCCCCTCGCCCGCCGACGCGCGCAAGCACCCGCCCGACCGCATTTGCGCCGCTCGCAGACGTGGTTGCTCGGCAAGAAGGGCCGTGGGCTCAAGGCCAAGGCCGAGGCCCCGCCCATGGACCCGTCTGGCATGATGGGGCCGATGCAGATGCAGGCTGTGTACTACCTGTCCAACATCGGCTCGCTGTACCTCGTGCAGTCCCTCTTCACTGGCTTCGTGCTGGTGAAGCTGCCCTTTTCCCTGACGGCGCGCTTCCGGGGCGTGACGCAGCGCGATATGGCGCAGGCGCTGGAGCTGCTCAACCCGGCCCTGGTCACCTCCTTTTCTTGGTACATGATGTGCCTCTACGGCTGCCAGGGCATCATCACGCTTGTGCTTGGCGGCAAGAGCAGCGAGTTTGCCGACCAGTCTGCCATGATGATGAGCCAGATGGGCATGGGCGGGGGCCGCCAGCAGCCGTGGAACCCCGGGGCGGCGTTCAAGGCGGAGCGGACGCAGCTCCGCATCGCGCAGCCAGGAGCGACCAACCTCATCGCCACGGAGCGCGCCATCGTGGCCGCTGCGGCGTCCGGCCGGAGCGTGGAGGAGGAGGCCGCCGCTCTGGCCGAGCGGACCAAGCAGCTGAAGCGGGCAGCCCGCGCCTGACGCGGCCGCCGCCGGCCCGGCGCTGTGCGGGTTTGAGCGCAAGTCTGTCGGTGTGCGAGTGCGGGCCGCTGCGAGGCGCGACGCGCTCGGGTTCACCCGCTGCCGGCACGGCAAAGCGCTCCAAGCTGGCCCGCGCTCGGCCAGTCGCCCCACGCCAGCCACCGCCGCCACACGCACTGCACGACGAACGGCGAAGCGTATTAAGTACAGACCGCTCTCGGCTCACGACGCGCAACGCAGTTGAGCGCTCAGGCCAGGAGCGTCACCTCCTTCTTGGAGGCCGAGCCCCATTTCTGGAGCGCCGCCACAACCGCCTCGGCGGTGGCCGGCGGCGCGACCTTGCAGGTCACCAGCTTGTCCGCCACGCTCGTGGTCACGTCCGTCACGCCTGCGGCGTAGGGAAGCACGCTTTCACTGTCGAGATTCTCGCTGAAGCGAGCAAGTGCCGAGCGCGGCGCGGCGCGGTCAGTTGCGCAGGCGCAGCCACATCCTCACCCTCCAGCTTGCCGAGGATGCGCGTCACCGCGCCCTCGCACCCGCCACAGGTCATGCCCACGCGCAGGCGGATGGTTGACTGCGGCTCCGCGACATTGCAAAGCTTCAACGAGGGCGAGAACCATAGACGCAGATTTCGGTGGCACACGCTCCGCCCGCGCCTGCCCAGCTCCCCGCCAGCGCAGGCGCGCATGGGCAGGTGCTTACGCCAGTAGACGCAGCGTCGGCCATGCTGATTCAGTGGGTCGTGAGTGCGCGCCGCAAGGAGCTCGTTGGGATCGCAGCTTGCTGGGGACACGGCTGGCAGAGCGGGAGCGCGGCGGCATGGAGCCTCGACGCCGCGGCGGCCACTCGCCCGCAGCACGCTGGGGGTCGCCGCGATGGCGACTTGGCGGCTGCGGTCCGACTGTTTCGACCATGGCATGGCCTTCCCCACCCCCAAGAGCGGCAGGCGCCCCACGGTCGAGGAGGGCAGCGATGCAGCAACGGAGCTCAATCGCACGACGAGCGTCACGTGAGCTGCCGTGCCCCTGAGCGAGGCATGGAAACCGCCCGCGCCCCTGCCGGCGCCGCTTTCCGGTGTCGGGGGAGGGCTTGTTTGCAACGCGGCTGGCCCCGGCACGGACCTCTGCGGCAAACAATCATCCAGGACCGCTCAAAGCCCCGCCCTCGCGAGAGCGTTTGCTCCCACTGCCGCTCCCCTGTGCACCCCGCGCCCTCGCAGCCGGGACCAGTGGCACGAGATTGCCGCCAGGGTTCTGTCCTGGGACGCCGCAGCGGCGGACACGTGAGGAATCGCGAGCGCCGGCGGGCTGCAACGCAGGACCCCTCGCAAACGGCTGCGTGGCTTCGACAGGACTCCTCGCGCCCCCCCCTCCTCCCCCATCTCTCTCTCGCCGCCCATGTCGTGCCACGCGCGACTGCTCCCCGACCCCCCGCCCTTTGCGCTCACAAGCACACACGCGCACACGCACCTCGTGCGGGTGAGCGGTTGTGGCCCGCCCGCACTCGCCGCAGCCCCGAGCCCGCCGCCGCCTCGCGCTGCCCTCCCCTTCCGCAAGCTTGCGCAGAGTGTTTGACCTTTGCTGGTCCTTGACCTGGGACGGCACGGGCCCCCCTTCTGGCATCGCCTCCGCGAGGCTTGCAGCCTTTGTGCTCCTCCAGACATATTCGCCGAAGCTGCGCGCGCAGCCGTCCAAGCGCCTCTGGAATGTCGACATCTCGTGGCCATCGCCGGAGGTGTTCGCCGCCCAGACCGGCCTCTCCGGCCTTCCGGGATCCTCTGCAAACTCCACGGGCTCGCCGAGCGGTCCTGCCGACCCCCCCGCCAGCCCCCACAGCGCAGCCCCGTCCACCGCGGCCCCCTCCGCCTCTGATGTCGCGGCCGCCGACTTCGAGAGCGAGCGCCGCTCCAGGGCGCGGTGGGCCCGCGCAGCCCTGTCCAAGGCTGTGGCCGCCTCCCCCTCGGGAGAGTCCGCCCTGCGCCTCGTTTCAGCCTTCGAAGACCTCGTCCTGGCTCAGTGCCGCCCTGCCCGGCAGAGCCGATCCTTTGAGGCCGACGACTCCGCCGCCGCCATGGCCGCGCCACATCTCGCCGAAGCGCTCGGGCTTCCCTCCGCTGACCCAGCGGCCGCCGCTAAGCTGGTGCACGCCACCCTCGCGGCGGACGGAGGCTCCTCCCATCGCGTGCTCCCCCTGGCCATGGGCGGGGAGGGCTACGTGACGTCATCCAGCCCGCGGAAGCGCGCGGCGCAGCCTACCATCCCGCCGCCGTCGCCGTCCTCAGGCGGCGTTGGGGCGACTCGGGAGTCGCTCTCCCACCCCGTGCCGGGCCTGCCCGTTCACCCGCCCTCCTCCCCCTCGGGCGGGGGCGCTCCGACCGGGTTCTCGTCCTTCGGCTCTCCAGCCACGCCCTCATCCTCCTCCTCCTCCTCCTCATCCACTGCAGCGGGCGCAGCTGCGCCGGAGACGGCCACTGCACCGGTGCCCGCTGTTGCGGCTGCCCCTGCCGGCAAGGCAGGCTCGCAGTCCTCATCCTCCTCATCCTCATCCTCCTCATCCTCATCCTCCGCAACCGCTTCAGCACCCTCCACAGCAGCTCCAGTCGACGTGGCTCCGGTGACCCCGGTTGGCAAGGGCCGACCCCCCTCCACAACGCCCGAGCCGCCTCGCGCGCACCTCATCCTCCGGCCCGCCCTCTCTGCCTCGCCCAGCTCCTCCCCGCGCGGCCTCGATGCCGAGTCGGACCGGGACGCCCCGCTTGGCGTGCTTCACGTGCGCAAGGGCAGCATCGTCCACGCGGACGTCGACGCCTCTGCGCCAGGGGCGGATGCCGACACCACCGCCGCACCGTCATCATCATCATCGTCCTCCTCCGCAGCAGCAGCAGCAGCAGCAGCCACCGCCCCCGCCGCCTCTCCGCGGAGCGTTCACTCCCTGCGTGACCTCACGGTCGAGGGCTGCGCTGACGCATTCATCTACATCCTCCGGCCCTTCCGCCACGCGGCGGTGCGCGCCTGCTCCAACACCACCGTGGTTGTTGGCGCCGCCGCCGGCATCCTCACGGTGGACCTGTGCGAGGGGTGCCACGTCATCGGCGCGGCCCGCCAGGTCCGCATCGGCAACTCTGTTGCCACCACTGCATCGGTGTATTCCGTGCGGCCCCCGCTGGTGTACGGCGACTGCCGCGACGTCAGGATCGGGCCTCACTGCGCTCCCTTCCGTGGGATGCAGGCCACCCTTCGAGGGGCTGGCCTGCTCGAAGCCGGCCATGCCAAAACGCCCGACTCGGGCATGTGGGCCAAGTTCGCAGTCCTGGGCAGACCGGAGGCAGGCGCGCCGCCGTCCGCGACGGGCGGCGCTGCTGGGGGGGCAGCCCCTGCAGCAGGCGCCCCCACGGCAGCAGGCGGTCCGGACGAAGCAAAGGCGGCCGTCACGAACCCAGCTCGCGCGGTTACTCCCGCGGAGTTTAGCCTGATGGTTGTGCCTGCGCCTGCGGGCATGGCAGGGGCGGAAGACCAGGCCGTGCCGGTGCCGGGGCCTATGGCGGAGGCTACGCGCGCTGCCCGGGACAGGGTGGCTGCCGTGCGAGCGGAGATCCGCGCGGCTGGCCTGCCTGCCGACCGGCAAGTCACGCTCCAGAGCTGCGTCGAAGGCGCCTTTAAGCAGTGGCTCGTCGCGTCTGGCAACATCCGCCAGGTTGCCGACTTGGTCAGGATGCAGGCTCGCGCCAGCTCGGTGGGAGAAGCAGTGCAAAGCCCTGGCGGCACGCAGCGAGTCATCATGGGCGTCATGAGCCCGTCCGTGCACTTCTCGTCCCCGGCTGGTGGCGCGTCTGCGAACGGAGGCGGCACCGTGGAGGCTCGGTCGTTTTAACGCCAGCATCCTTCACATGGGCGGCAGCAGGAGCAGTGAGATGCCGCTTGCCACAAGTGCTGCAGAGTGAATTTAGCTTGCGAGCCAGCGACTCGGCGACAGGGGCCACGACGGCTTTGCGTGGCTGCGCGAGCCAACGTAGTGGTGCCAAACGGCAAGCGGGAAGCGACTTCCAACCGGATGCCTGTCACACACACACAACGATCATTCATCATTCAGCGGCTGGTACGCATGCGCGCTGCTTTCGCTGCTGCGGGAACTCGCGGTCGCGATATCGCGCACCACACGAATCTGAGACCAGTCCATATCCGGCACAGCCTGGGGCGGGCGGGAAAGGCAGGCAAGATCAACCGTAGCGTTTGTCGCCCTCGCGGCCGGCCACAGCGCTAGCGCCAGCGCCAGGGCAAAGCAAGGCACTAGCATGAGCCAGCACCCCCCCCCCCCTCCCTGGCTCCAACCCGCTCGCACGCTGCCTGCCGTGGGGTGCTCGCAGCAAGCCGCGCAGAGACCTCCGGAGGCAGAGTGCAGAGCCTGTGCTGCCGCCGTGACCGGCGAACAACTCCTGGCGATCGGCTGGCGAGCCGACCACTCCGCCGGCTCCTCCACGTCGGGGCAGCCCGGAGTCCTGCCTTGCGAATGGACGCTGTCCACGTTGTGCTGTGGGCCCTGCCTTTCCTGGGATGGGCGTGGCTTGTGGTGGTGCTGCTCGCAATTTTCGCTCGAGACTTGGCTCGGTGCGCCGAGCAGTGGAAGCGCAGCCTCCGGGAGGCAATCGCCCGCAGCCGGGCCCCCGCCAAGGCGCCCAGCATGGGCGCTGGTCCGTCTCCGGGGGCACCGACCAGGAGCGTGGGTGGTGCCGTGACGTGGTCCAGGGTGCTCGAGCTGGGCAACGGCGAGGCGCTGCCTGCCCGAATTGCTGCAATTGTCCGCAAAGAACGGCCAGTGATCGCCTCCCTGGCGGCCCGCTGCCAAGTCCGCCCCACGGAGCGGACGCAAGGCCGTGCCAGTGCCCAGAGGGCGGCCGCTCCCCGCCGTGGCGCTGCTGTGGGGCTCTGCGAAGCGGCGGACAAGTGCGGCCCGGAGGACGACAGCGTCCGCGCCGAGGCTGCGTGGCGAAGCGTCCGCAGCCCGTCGCTCATCGTCTGCTCGTTCCTCGACGTGCCGTCCCTGGGCAACCTTGCGATGACGTGCCGAACCGCGGCATCTTGCCCCCCGCGAGTTCCGTTCCTGCACGTGCTGGACGTGGCGGCAGCGTCCGGGGCGACGGGGCGGGTGACGAGGCGGCTGTTTCAGCGCCCGCCCTTGACAAGCGCCCCGTCGTGCAGGGCCCGGAGCGAGTCTAGGCACGACGACGATGTCGAGGCTGCGGTTTGGTCCTTGGAGGCGGCCGCACGCGTCGTGAGGTCGGCGCAGGCGGCCGAGAAAAAGCGGGCCGGCAAGCCCCGCGGCCAGGCAGCGTCCACCGAAGGAGCGGGAGTCCGGGCTGCTTCCAATGCACAGACCGCCCTTGGCGAGAATCCATCGCCGCTGGCGCTGCGCAGCGCGGCGGTGGCCTGGGCTTGCGCGGCGGGTGAGCCGGCGCTTGCCGGAGCCCTTCTGCAGCTCCAGACAAGCAACCCGGTCGGCGTTCGGCCGCGCGTGCCTCTGTCCCCCATGCATTGCACGGTGGCCGCCGCGTCCATGCGGACGCGCCAGCGGTGGCATAGCCGCGCGGCCACGGCCCGGGCGTTGCCTCCTGCGCCCACCTGCCACGCCGGACAGCTACCTCTCGCAGTGCTGCACGCCGCAGTGGAGCGCTCAGCGTGCGTCCCGCCGTCCGCGTGGGCTGATTGCATCATGTGCGCCATGGGGGCTGCGGGGCCCGACCCCCTGGCCGCGGCCCAGGCTGCCTCGCGTGCGCTGGCGCTGCTTGCCAAGCACTGGTCCGCCGGGCGTTGCACCGGACTGGCGTGGCACGCCGCCGGGTGGGACTCGGTCGCGGCAGCTGTCCTTGCCGCGCGGGTTTGCATGTCCGCGGGGCTTGCCCAAGTTTCCCACGCAGCCGCGCTTGCCTCCCGGCCAGTTCCCGGAAAGCTTGAGGCGCTGCCCCAAAGCAAGGCTCCGCCATGCTCTCCGCCGAAACCCGCAGCGACAGCGTTGGCGGCTCCTGCTGCAGCTGTTCAGCTGCCAGCCGGCTCGCAGCTGATGGCTGGCAGCGATGCAGTGATCGCTGCCCTGGGCGATGCAGCAGCAGCAGCAGCAGCAGCAGCAGCGGCAGCTGAACCTGCAGGAGCCCGGGTAGCCGTGGCTGGCAAGCACGGGCCTCCCGTCGCGGCCGACGGCTGTGCCCCCGACCGCTGGATGCGCCCGCTGGCCACTGCGATGGGCGTGGTCGATCTCCGCGCTCGAGGCCGCGAGCCGGCAGCCCTCTGCGCTGGATCGGCTGGAGCGCAGCCCAAGCACCGGAGACAGCGTCAGGCGCGAGCAGCGCCCCTGCCTCACTCTGCTTGCGTCGCCGCGGGCGGCGGTGCGCGCACGACAGCCGCGCAGTCCGCAAGCAGCACCGGCAGCTGGCGTGACACCCTCGTGTCGCGCCCAGCCGCCCGGATGCCCACTGCTTTGGCAGCTCGGGCACGGCCAGGCAAGCCCCCACCACACCTTCAAGGGCCAAGCCTCGGCGTTTCCAACGGAGGACAGCCCGTCCAGGGCGGCCCCGGTGCCGTCCGGCCGCCGAGCGCCTCCCCGTCCGCCAACGTCTCCCGGTCGTCAACAGCCTCTGCTGGACCGCTGCCGCGACAGGGCTCAGCCGGAACCTGCCGCCACGTCCACGCCTCGCAGCCCAGGGGGGGCATCCCGGGGCGGGACAAGGCGCCCGTTGCCGCGCTGCCGCGCCCACCTCGCGCGTCAACTCTCTCCTGGCGCCACGCCGCTGCCGCAGCGCCCTCCAGGCCCGCAACTGCCGCCCGGCCGCTCCCGAGCCGGGACACCTCCGAGGCCGGGCCGGCGACTCGGGGCGACCCTCCGTCGGGCGCTGACCCGGAGCCCCTTCCGGCCGACAACAGCGCGGCGCGCGACCGCAGCGCCTCCTTCGACACCGCGCCCCTCAGTTTGGCTATTGGAGACCAGCTCCGCCACGACGACGAGGAGCCGCACCTCCCCCGCCTGTCGCCCCCTTCCCCTGCTCTCGTGGGGCTCGGCCTGTGCTCCGGGGCGGGCTCGCCCCTGGCCCTCGGCAGCCACCTCGACTCGGGCTCGAGCGGCGTGCAGGTGGACCACGCGCTGCTCGAGCAGTGGGCAGCATCGACCGCGTAGCCGGCCCTTGGCTGGCGCTGCAGGTCGGGGCGCCTGCGCACACCAGCGGCGCTGTCTGGCTCCCGCGCTGCGGACCGCGCCGGCTGCGGAGCTCGCCGCTGATCGGGCCCGCGCTGTGGACCAACGGCGGCCTCCGCTGCGTTTGCCGATGCCGAGCCAGACTCTGCCGGCGACCGTGGATGAGCTCGAGGGCGTTGCAGCTCGCCCCGATCCTTCGCTCTGTCTTTCTGTCCCCGCGCTCTGCCCTCGGGGCGGCGCTGCATTGTTGTTGCACGCGCGCGCCCAAGCGAGAGCGTGTCTGGCCCAAGCGACTGCCAAACTTGGGAAGTCATGAATCAGCTCCGAATCACGCTGACAGACACACACAGGCACACGCACACCCAGTCGCACTCGCGCTCACATTCGATGCGCATCAAGCGAGTCATGCGCGGCCAGCGGCCTCCGCAGCCGTGGGCTCGCGGAACCGCGTCTGACTCAGGTTGCACACCTCGCAGTCAGCTTTCTCCGCCATCTCCGCTTGCTCCTTCGCAATCTCGCGAATGACTCCCTGGTGCATGCGCTGCGAGGGCGCGCGGCAGCTTGGACGGGCTCAAGGCGGCGGCGCTAGACAGCAGCTGGGGCGCGCCAGACGGCACGCGCTCCACTGCCAAGGCACCGGCCCGCCTGGCCTACACCCTGCCAGCATAAACCAGCGCCGGGACTGCTCTCTGCGCTTGGTGGGTTTGCAGGGCGAGCGGCTTCTCGGCGCCCTGGGAAGCTAGCGTCTCGCGACACTCACGGCCCTCTCGGTTGCTTTGCTGTCGTACACGTAGAGCGTAGCGCCAACAGCAAACACGCACGAGGCCATCAGGACGATCTTGGCGCGGCTCATTCCGGCGCGCTGTGGACCTGAGGCTTCCGAGGAGTGCGCGGACGCTCGCAGCGAACCTAGCTGCAGAGCCAGCTGCGCGCCCGAGGCGGCGCTGCACCACACGTTCGCCAAGGGCCAGCGAGGAGGTCAGGGAACAGCTGCGCCCCATGAGCAAGGCGCCGAGTCGAGGTGTACCGGCAAGTGGGCCGGACAAGGTCGCTTTGGACGCGCTGCTGGAAGACGTTGTGGCCAAGCTCCCGAGCGACCGCACCGAGTCTGTGAGCGCCTGCCCGGACCTTTGTAGCTGAGCACGGCGGAGTCGATGGTTCTGTCGTGCCATGGATGCGCTGGACCGTGGGCGGGTGGGGTGTTCGCCGAATCAGCGCTGTGGCTTGAGGAGCACAACGTTCGCCCCATCGCTTCCGTTCGCGTTGTTCGCACGCTTGTTGTCGCCCTCAACCATGCGCAGGGCCTGCCGTTCGGCGAGCTTGTATCTCGCAGCCTCCGCCGGCTGTACGATGACCCCCCGGTGACGGCATGTTCCATCTCCGCGGGTCGGCCCGTGGGCGGGCACGAGCTCCGTCGCGTTCTGTTTGCCCCGCAAGTGGAGGCCGGCGATGCCGCCGTGTACGCGTCCCTCCTCGCGCCCCTCCCTGCCAGCATGCCGGCCAGCAACCCTCGGAGGCGCCTGCAGAGCGAAGCGGTGGTGCTGCTTCAGCTCCGGCACGCGGAGCGATGGCCGCTGCTCTCCGCCTTGATCCAGCACGGCGCCCTCTCGTGCCTGGCGGCGGCGCTCAGCGACCGCAGCGAAGACCAGGCGGCAGCGTTCCGCCGTGCCCAGGCTCTCGACCTGCTCACCCGGGCCACCTCCCACCCCGCGTTCCCGTGGTTCGAGCCCGTCGCCGCAGCCGCCTCAAGGCTTGGGGAGGCAGCCACCCCGGCCGGCCGCCGGGCCGCGGTGGAGGAGGCGACGCGGTTGCACTCGGCGATGCTGGCCCTGGCCCCGCCTCGCCCGTTCCTCGCCGACCTCATCCGCCTGGGGTCCGACCCCGCTCCAGGGGTGTCCAGCTCCGCGCTCCGCCTCCTCGCCTTCTGGCTCAGCTGGGCCCGCCGCATGCACACGGCCGACGGCGTCCTCCGCCTCTCCGCCCCCATGCTGGCCGCCCTCCGCTCCTGGGGAAACATCCCCGACGCCGAGGGGCCGCCCCCGCTGCCGGAGCCGGGCAAAGAGGCCGCCGTCGCGCCTGCCGACCCCAAGGTCATCGAGGAGGACGACGTCGCGCTAGCCGCGACGCTCTGGCGTGACTTTTCGCGGTGGGGACCGGCAGAGCTCGCAGCGGCGCCGGGTGCAGCAAGCACAGCAGCTGGCGCTGCAGCGCGGGCCATCGACGGCGAGGCGGCTCCGGACGGCTCAGGGCCGGGGCCCGACAAGCGAGGGCGCGGCGGGGGCGGAGTCCCCGGCGCCGTGCACCTGGGCGGGCTCTCTGTCGCTCAGGAAGGCGACGACGGCGGCGACGAGGAAGCGGAAGGCGGCGACGCCGCCGGGGCTGGCACCTCTGCTCCGGCCGCCGCAGATTCCGGTGCAGGCGATGTGGCAGGGTGGCTGGCAGAGGCAGCGGACCTCAAGGCGAGGGGCAACGCGGCATTTGCTGCCGGGAAGGACCTGGCGGCGGCGGCCTGGTATCGAGCGGCGGCTGCCGCTGTGCAGGACGGGACCACGGCGGCAGGGTCGGCTCCTGCTGGGAGTGAAGGGCTCTTCGTGGACTCGCTTGCCAACTGCGCTGCGGCGCTGCTGCGGGCAGGCGAGGGCGGCGGCACTGCGGGGCCGGATGCGCACGGGCAGCTGGCGCTCGAGGAGGAGGAGGCGCTGTCCGAGGGCGAGCGGGCGCGAGCGACGACCGCCGCCGACGCCCTGCCCCCGCCGTCGGAGTGGCGGGAGCTTTTGCGCACTGCTGAAGACGTGTGCTCTGCACTGCTGGCGGGGTGCCCAGGGCACGCCAAGGGGCTGTGGAGGCGAGCCAGGGCACGGCGGGCGCTGGGCGGCGAGGAGGCGCTGCGGGGCGCTGCCGCGGACGTGGCAGCGGCTGTGAGTGTAATGGCCGGCGGGTCGGGTGTCGGGTCGGAGGCCACGGTCGTCTGCGCGCAAGCGCGGCGGTGCAACAGGCGGGTGGGGTCCAGCGGGCGGCAGCGCCAGGTCCTGCAGGCCCGGGCCCTCCAGCGCCTCATTGAGCAGGAGCTTTCAGACCTCAGCGCGGCAAGGGACGCAGCGTCGCTCGGACCTCTGGAGGCGGCCATATTCCGGGAAATGGCCCCAGACGCTGCTTGCCTCATCAGCTCGGAGGCCGCGCATTCAGACGAGCCCGCTGCCGGGACTGCGGTGACAGGAGACGCCGCCCGAGACGCGCCTGGCTGCGAGCAGGCGGCAAAGCCAAGGGGTGCCGCGCTGCGCGAGGCGTCGCCCCTTCGCGCGATCCAGGGCCCGGTGGGCGACATCGCTGCGATCGTGGCTGCTGCGAGCGGCGAATCCGCGGCAGCTAGCGAGGCCTTCACCGGCCACAGGGCGGGCGCCGACCCCCAGGGCCGCAGCAAGAGAGCGGGGGCGAAGAAGCCCAAGAAGAAGCGGGGCGGGGCCGGCATCGCGGCGCTGGTCGCCCCCACCGGCCTGGCCGACCTGGAGTAGGGTGCCGCTGCTCGGCGCCACGGACCAAGGCGCAGGAGCTGCCCGGGGGGGGGGCGCGCCGGGCGGGGCTGGGGTGTCGCCTCGACCATTCCCCCGTCGCAAGCACCAGTGCCGCGGCGGGTTTGTGAGGTTGGGAGGCATGGCGTCAAAGCCGGGGCCTGCTGTCATTCGCGCCCGGGGCATACAACAAAGGCTCATTTCACACATATTGCCATTCCAAATCAGTCGCAGGCTACCAGGGCATGCGATCCCCGCTCGCGCCACCACTCGAGCCGCTGGGGAAGTCGCAGCGGGCCTCTGGTCCTGATTCACACGTCAAGCCGCCGCATCGCGCGCTGCCCTGCTGGACGAGGCACGCTCCAAGCCAATGGCTGCGCGGATGCTCACACGCAGACGGCCGACGGGGGCACGCCGCCTCAGAAGCCGGCCTCGCGATAGGCCACCATGCCCCCCGTGAGGTTCTTGACGTTGCCGAAGCCGAGGCCAGTCAGAATCGCGGCGGCGGAGGTGGAGCGAATGCCGGCTCGGCAGACGACCACGACGGGAGTGCAGCGGAACGGGTCGAGCTCCGCGATGCGGGAAACGATGGACTGCACGGGGATGTTGACTGCGCCGGGAAGGGCGCCCAGAGGGCCCTCTAGCTCCGCCGGCTCGCGGACGTCGAGCACGGCCAGGCGGTCCGTCCACCCCTCGCCCTTGGTCGCGTCGAAGAGCTGCTGCGGGGTCACCTGCCGCACCGCTGCAAGGTGCGAGTAGAGGGGAAGGTCCCCCTTGTCGTCGTCAAAGGCCGCCGCGTTCACCTGGATTGCCTCCATGATCTTCTCGGGCAGGGGCAGTCCGAGGTTGTCCATGATGTGCACGTACTCGGCCTCAGTCTTGCCGGCCAGGCGCGGGTTGCTGGCCTTCTCTTCCCCGATGGTTGACTTGGTGTTTCCGCGGTAGTCGTGGCCGGGGAGGACGATGGTCTCGTCGGGGAGGGCGAAGAGCTTCTCGGTGATGCTGCGGTACGAGTCCGACGCGTTGCCGCCAGCAAAGTCGGTGCGACCGGTGCCGCCGATCAGGAGGACGTCGCCTGTCATGACGTGCTCCCCATCATAGAGGGCAAGGTGGTCGCGCGTGTGGCCGGGGGTGTGCATCAGCGTGATGTCCACGCCGCCGATGCGGAACACGTCCCCGTCATGCACGTAGTGGTCGATGTACGGGTTGGGTGTGTACTGGGACATGACCGACTTGGACCCGGTAAGCGCCTTGAGCTCGCGCCTGCGCAGGGAGGGAGCCAGGGAATCACGGCAACAGCCTGACAAGAAGCAGAGCACCTGGCCGGCAGGCCGCCTCCACTTGCCCCCCTGAGCAGCCGGGGCGCGAGGCGCGCTTGGACACGGCAGGTGTACACTTGTTTCACCACTGCGTGCTCGCGGAGTCGGGGCAGCCACGCGTCGGAGGCGCGCGTCGGGGGCGCGCGCGCGGCAGGCGGGCGGCTCTCACAGGCAGGTGATGTGGTCGGCGTGCGTGTGCGTGTCGATGGCCGCGTCGAGGGTGCACCCATAGTACGACAGGACTCCGAGGTAGCGGTTGATGTGCTCCTTGACCGGGTCCACGATGACCGCCCGTTTGCTGCGGTTGCAGGGGGCGCACGAAGCCGCGGTCAGCTGAGGCGTCGCGGAGCCATCAAGGCTGATCTGCAACTCCCGGCCTGCGTGGGAGGGCAGGCGGCCGCGGGCCCGCGCGCTCACGTGTACTTGTCGGCCACAAGGTATGTCTTGGTGCAGGACCGCTCGTCGTTGCCGTTCATCTCAACGACGATTTTGTTGCCGTCGTCCGGATCGTCCCTCTGATACACCTGGGAGGCAGTTGAAGCCAGGCGTGCTGAGGGGCCGCTCGCGCTGGCGATCCGCGGCAGCACACGACCCACGACGGAGCGGGCGCGCGAAGACAGCATTGGCAGGGATCTGGCTGAGGGAGAGTCTGGAACACGGTTCGGAGTGCATGCGACGCCGGTTGCGGATGCAGGCCGCCACGGCTCTGCTGGGCGCGCGACAGCATTCGGTTCCATTGGGCGCAGCTGACGACGCTGTTTCCTCGCCGTTGCAACCGCAACTGACTGGGTTTCTGCTGGACGGCCGCGCGCCCAGAGCGCAAGAGGCGTCCGGACTGGACGCCAGCTGCTGGTGCCATCCCCCTGTGTCCTTGCGCACGCACTGCAGCCGCCCAGAGAGAGAGAGAGTAGCTGCGGTCCGCAAGCGAAGGGCATCGTTGCTGTTCTTGCAGGCAGGTGCGTTTGGCCCTGCTGACAGCACTGTCCCAAGCGCGAGACCCATGCCCAGCCGCGGCACCGTTCAAGTGATTTCCACCCCCCCCCGGCCCCCTCCCGGGCCCAAAACCAGCCAACCCCCGCCCCTGGACCTGAAAGCTTGCGGCTGCTGGTGGCATCTGCTGGCGGCGCGCCGGAACAGTGTCGGGCGGGAGCCGATGACGTGGGCGGGCCATCGCGTCGTCAGCGCCGCCTGCTGACGCACCCCCCCAAACGCCCTTTCCCGCAATCGGCCGCTGCGCGAGTGCAGGGGTCTGGCGCCGCGCGCGCTCCCTGCCGGCACCATGCCCTGCCCCACACGGGCCCACTTGCAATTCGCCGCAACCTCAACTCGCTCGACGCAGCCAGGTTGCACCAGCTGAGCTCGCTGCGGAGGGCGATCTGCTTTCGGCTCTGCGAGCGCGAGTTGCAGGTCTGCGACCCCCCGCGCTGGGGCACACCGCATCAGCAGCACGAGAAGGAATGGCTGCCGTTTCCGCAAGGCTTGCAGCTCGCGCAGCCACCGCCACCGCCGGCGCGGCGCGGATGGCCCACACCGCGGCGGCCGGCGCCGGTGAACACTACCGAGTCTTGGTGGTCGGTGGCGGCGCCGGCGGGCTTGCAGTGGCCAGCTCGTTCGGAAAGAGCATTCCGGGCCAGGTTGGCGTCATTGAGCCGCGCAGTACCCACTGGTGAGGCTTGTCCCGGCAGTTGGGCCGTAGCCGCGCTCGGAACCGCGGCTCAAGCTGACGGGGGTGCCGAGGACCCGTGGCGCTTGCCGCTCCACGTCCTGGTCCACTTTGCAAGGCTCCCCGTGGCCCTAATTGCTTTGAAATCTGGCGTGCTGCAGGTACCAGCCGCTGTGGACCCTTGTCGGCGGTGGGGCGAAGCCCCTGTCCGAGAGCCGCCGTTCGATGGCAAGCGTCATGCCGGACGGCGCCAAGTGGGTCAAGGCAGCGTTTGAGGGTGTCGACCCGGACGCCAACAAGGTCACGCTTTCCGACGGGCGCACTGTGTCCTACGACTTTCTGGTTGTGGCTGCGGGTGAGATGCTGCAACTGCACGCGCCGCGCAGCTGACGCTTGTTGCAGCGCTGCAACCGGCAGCGCGCGCAGGTACGCGGGCGGCGCCCTTGCGTGCCCGCGACCCACTGCCCCCCCCTCCCTGTGACCATCGTCGTGCCCGATCATCCCAGGCATTGACTCGAAGTGGGACGCGATCAAGGGCCTCCCGGAGGCGCTCGCAGCGAACAACGGCGTCAGCTCCAACTACAGGTGAGGGCCTTCCTGCAGGTTTCACCCGCCAGCTGCCCTGTGGTCTCTTGCCGGCAACCGCAGCGAGTGCCTCGCGTGCGCCTGCAGACATGTGGCACCTCCCAACCCCGGCCCCCTTTGGCATGGCGTGGCAACGAGCGCGCGAGAGGTGTGCGACCGGCCAGTTGAGTCCGTGCCCCCTTCCCCTTGCTCTTGCTGTTGCAGCCCCACCTCTGTCGAGAACACCTGGAAGAACATCCAAGCCCTCGAGCGTGGCGACGCCCTCTTCACGTTCCCCAGCACCCCCATCAAGTGCGCCGGGGCTCCCCAGAAGATCATGTACCTCGCATCGGAGCACTTTGCCAAGCACGGTCGCCCCGTGAACGTCGAGTACTTCAACGCGCTCGGCAAGATGTTTGCCGTCGACAAGTATGCGAAAGAGCTGAGCGGCATCTGCGATGAGCGGAGCATCACGCGCCACTTCTTCCACAACCTCGTGGAGGTGGACGCAGTCTCCAAGCAGGCGACGTTTGCGAAGCTCGCCGACGGCGCCCCCACCGGCGAAACCGTGACGCGCTCCTTTGACATGCTGCACGCGACGCCGCCAATGGGGCCTATCAAGGCGCTGGCCGACTCCCCCCTCGCCAACTCCGCTGGCTGGATCGACGTGAACCAGGAGACCTTGCAGCACACTCGCTACCCCAACGTCTTCTCGCTGGGAGACTGCTCCTCTATCCCGACCTCCAAGACTGCCGCCGCAGTTGCCGGGCAGAACGGGGTGCTGAAGGCGAACCTCCGCAGCGTGATGACGGGCATGGACCCCACTCAGAAGTACGACGGCTACACTTCGTGCCCCCTCGTCACCGGTCGCAACTCGCTCATCCTCGCTGAGTTCAGCGGCTTCACCGGCCAGCCCCTCGAGACGTTCCCATTCGACCAGGGCAAGCCGTCGGCCTTCGGCTACTGGCTCAAGGCAGAGGCCATGCCCACCCTGTACTGGGAGTTCCTTCTCAAGGACCGGTGGCACGGCGTGGCAAAGTACCGCAAGGCCCTGGCCTTCCTCAAGGACCCCGCCCACAACGTCAGCTCCCCGGCTTGAGGCTTGACCCGGCGAGCAATCCGCAAATCGAAGGGCCCTGGCGACCCGCTCCAGGGCCCGGCCCCCGAGCCCTTCTGGGTCATCGTGACCTGGGTCCGCCGCCTTGGGCACATGCTGACCGCGCACGCAGCTGCCGCGGCCGATGCTTTGTGCGTTGTTAAATCCCTGCGCGGCGAGGTGTGTGCGTGCTTTTTCCTGTTGCGCGACAAACATGAAGCTTTTGCGCTGCACACTGGCTCGAGTGAGCGCCCGGCGTTGTTGGAGCTTGCTTGTGCGTCCTCGCAGCTCTGCAGCGCGCGGAAGCTGAGAGCAGCCGGGCCTCACCGCGCGTCAGCGAGTGGGGAAAACTGCACTCTGGGGGCGGTCGGGCGCCGGCAGGTTAGCCGTTTCGATGGAGGACGGCTATTTCGGCGCAGACAATGGCGCAGGGGAAGGGGTTGCATTGTTTGGCGAAGCTTTCGCTCCGCCGCCCGCGCCTGCTGCGCCTGCCCCCCATGGCGCTGCAAGCGCAGCCAGCACAGGCGAATCGGCGCACCATCATCATGGAGGGCGTTCTGATGGGGGCGGTGAAGGTCACTACGGCCACGCAGGCATGCCTCCGGCGGCGGGCGGATTGGCATACGGCGGCGGCCACGACTCTTCCGGAGCCCACGGCGCCGCGGGAGGACAAGTCATGGCTCGCGGCGTGCGCAACAGGGAGCTTGGGTTCACTGCCAAGGCTCGCCTTCCCGAGCGGGAAGCCACGCAAGCCAGGATCGACATCGCGCGAACCAACTTGGCCAACGTTCCCCGAGGCGTGAGCGACAGGCAGAGAGACATAGGGAGGAGGGCCGGCCCCTATGGATGGGGGCGCTCGCAGCGCAGGGAGCGGTGTCGCTGCGTGCGCGAGCCTGCGCCGGCGGTGTTGCGAGGCTTGCGCGAGCGCCCCTGCGCAACATCGTTGCTTTGCGCGCCAGCTCGGCCACAGACGAGGTTCCCGGCGCACCCTAGCGCCCTCCTATCGCCCCGTGACCGCAGACGGAACAGCACCAGGTTGATGACTCACAGGCAGACATTAGCGCGGCGTGCACTGAGCCCCGGAACCCCTGGGGACCGTACATGCGAAGCGACGGCGCATGGGTGACCCGGAGCGGCATTCTGCTCGAGCCCGGTACCATTCTCCCGCTGCCTTCCAAGCGGACCCACTTTGACATCCCGCTGCACGAGTACTCAAGCCACCCCTGGCGGGCCCCGGATGCGGACAGACTGTCGTTCTTCAACTTTGGGCTGGACGAACCGGGCTGGGAAGCCTATGCCGCGTCCCAACGCCGGGTGCGGCGGGAGATGGAAGAGGCCATGGCAGCGGCCAGTGCGTTCAAGGCTGGAAGGCTTGGGCCGGAGCCGCCCCGCCTCGGCCGGCCGCCGCCGGAGTTCCTCGTGCATCTCGCGCGGGGAGCAACGACTGCGAGCTTCGCCGAGGCCGCTCTGCTTTCGCTGGGGGTGCACTTTGAAATTCCTGGTGCAGCGCAAGCGAACGCCCAGTTTCTTGCAATGCAGGGGGGCGGAGGGGCTGCGGCTCCTGCAGGGCCTGGCGGGCCGATGGGGCCTGGCGGGCCGATGGGGCCTGGCGGGCCGATGGGGCCTGGCGGGCCGATGGGGCCTGGCGGGCCGATGGGTCCTGGCGGGCCGATGGGTCCCGGCGGGCCGATGGGGCCTGGCGGGCCGATGGGTCCTGGCGGGCCGATGGGTCCTGGCGGGCCGATGGGGCCTGGCGGGCCGATGGGGCCTGGCGGGTCGATGGGGCCCGGCAGGGCGGCGGGGTCGGACGAGATCCGCGCCATGCATGCTGCCCCTGATCACGGCCCTGCTAGTGGGGCCGCAGACATGGGCAGCGCTCAGCATAGGCCCGGCGGTGCAGGGGAGTTCTCCCGCGCTCCAATGCACGGCCACGCCGTCGGCAGCGACCGCCGGGGAGCACCTCCGCCTCAAATGAGTGGCGACAGGCGACGGGATGGCGGGCGAGGACACGGCTCTCGGGACGAAGATCGGAGTCACTCTGAGTACAGGGGTCACTCCCACGCTTCGGGCGCCTGGCAAGGTGCCCCAGCCTCGCGTGGTCCGCCCGACAGTGGCAGCGGTCGCCGTTTCTCGCGGGGCTGATCGTAGATTGCTGGGCGCAAGTGCGGGTTGTGTGCGTTTCGAAGTGAATGGGGACAAGCCCAGGGTGAGCGGGCTGCTTTGGTAACGTTGCTGTCGCGGCAAAACTCACGTTGCAAATCAATCGCACACCGAGCGTCGCGAGTGTGCACACCTCTGGCAGCGCTGGCGCGGCGGGATCCACGGCTATCAAGTCCAGCTCTCCCGCCAGAAGACCAGGTGCCTTCTTCGAAACCACCGCTGGAGCACGGAAGCTGCTTCCATCACCGAGCGAGACTCTGGCACGGCCAGCTCCAGAGCCGTCTTGCCACTGGAGTCGACAGCAGTTGCGTCCGCGCCAGCATCGAGCAGCGCAATGCACTGCGCAGCGCGACCTCGTGAAGCGGCCTGCATGAGCAAAGTCCTTCCGTTGCTGCTGGCATAGTTGGGGCTCTCGCCGGCTTGCAAAATCAGCCTCATCACCTCGCCGTTGTCTCGCTCAAGCGCGCTGATAACTGGCTTGAAGCCTTGGGCACTTTCTTGCAAGGGGTCGGCGCCTGCCTCCAAAAGGATAGAAACGACGCCTGCCGCCCCGTTGGTTGCCGCGCAGTGCAGCGGCGCGAAGCCTCGCAAGCCCGGGGCACCCGGGTCGGCCCCTGCGGCAATGAGAAGCTTCGCAATGGCCGCGCTGCCCTTGGTTGCGGCTTGGTGCAGAGGAAACCAACCGTCTTTCTTGGCAACGCATGGGTCTGCGCCTGCAGCCAGACACATCTCGGCTAGCTCTACGCTCGGGACTTCGGCGGCGAGGTACATGCAGCCTTGGTGAAGCGTCCCCAGTAGCTTGGCGTCGGCTCCCCGTCGCAGAAGCATGCGCGCTGTCTCCACCTGATTCCCTCGGATCGCCTGGTGCAGCGGCGACCACTCGTGGTCCATGATGTCAATGGGCACGCCAGCATCCAGAAAAGCCTCACACAGCTTGGTTGCGCCGGCGTACGCCGCCTTCACAAGCGGAACGGACTTCTCAGTCGCCGCAGTCGCGTGAGACGCACCTAGGGCTACGAGTTTGGCTGCGGTGTCCCAGTTCCCCTTGTCCACCGCCTGCTGCAGCGCTGTTCGCCCGCGACGGTCGGGCGCATCCACGACGCTCTTGGCCTCCGGAGTCAGCATCGCCTCGAGAATGTCATGGTTTCCGACCATGACTGCTTCAGCGAGCACGGATGTGCGGGTGGGCGCGGCCACGCTTGCCCCGGCTCTCAGGAGAAGCAAGACAAGCTCCGGTTGCGGGTGCTCTTCCTGGCTTTGCAGCGCCAGGGCGAGCGGCGTGTCTCCGTCGCCGTTAGCACGGTCCAAATCGGCGCCCGCCTCGATCAAGAGCTCCACCACCTCAAGGTGGCCCTCCATTGCAGCCAGCGAGAGTGCAGAAACGCCGTCATTGGCAAGCGCGTCGACCGCCGCGCCGTGTCTGAGCAGCAGCGCTACGGCTTCGGCTCGCCCGGACTCGGCAGCGCTGTGGAGTGCAGTGAACCCCTTGGCACTCGCTGCGTCTACTGATGCTCCACTGTCGAGCAGCAGCTCGGCGACGTCCACAGAGCCGTGGGTCGAAGCGCAGTGGAGTGCCGTGAATCCGGTCTTGCTTCGCGCGTTGGGGTCCGCACCCGCCTTGAGGAGTGCTGCAGCAGCGCCTGGCTTGTTAAACGTTGCGCACTGGTGAATGGGGAGCCATGTTCCGCGGCCCTGGTGGGTCACATCAGCGCCCGAGTCCAGAAGAAGCTGAACAGTTTCGGTTGAGCAACACTGGCACGCCACGAAGAGCGGGGGGCCGGGAAGCGCTCCGGGCTGATTGACGCGAGCACCGCGCTTAACAAGCAAGCGCACCACCTCGTCGTGTCCCTGGGCTGCCGCGCTGGTGAGCGCATGCGCCATTGACTCGTCGGAAGGCTCGGGGTTTGCCTCGAGGGCGTGCGCACATGCCTCCGAATCCCCACGCGACGCAGCAGTCACGAGGGCCGAGTCCATTTCCTACCTCGGGTGGCACGGGGGACGGGATGGCCCGCGGGCTGGGTGTGAACCGGCAAAGCGGTGGTGGGATCCGCCGAGCGAATTTTACGGTTGCTCTTGGGGGCCGAATATTACAAACCTTCAAATATATCATCCCACACCAACTTTCCGGCCGTTGGCACCGTTGCTGGCCCTTGTAGGCACCCTCGGCTCGGGCCTACCTCAGCTGTCCGCCGCTGCGGACTCGGGAACTTGAGCATGTCCTCCAGGACTCGAAGGCGGCTGCAAACCGACAGGGGGGCGCCTCTGGACGGCGATGACGAGATTGCCGAGCTGCCTGGCTCTCGCTCGCTCGGCCGCGCAGCCCCTCGGGGGCGCTCTAGCCGTGCCCGCCGGGCAAGCACGCGGTCGGCTACCATTGCCACCGATGGTGCGGACACTCCGGCCGAGCCGGACGAGGAGTTCACGCCGGTGCAGACGCGATCGTCGTCCACTCGCCGCCGGCGCAGCCGCATTTCGTCCACAGAGGACGAGGGCGTGCTCGAGACGGTCCGGAAAGCAATGTCCGCCAACAGGGAGCGCTCCGGCAACCGCTTCGGTGATGCCGCGCCGCCGCCGCTCCACGGGGACATGGGAACTCCGCCCGTCGAGTCCCTGGTCGACTTCTCGCGGCGACGAAGGGCCACCCCCACCCCCGCCCTCGGCACGCTCATCCAGGACCAGGTGGACCCGGATGTGTCCATTCCTGCTTCCCAGGCGAGAGGCCTCCCGGCGTGGATGATCGTGGCGCTGGTCCTGGTGGTCGGGCTGCTGTGGCAACAGCACTTGTCGTTGGCGACTCAGGTTCGCCAGCTGGGCGGTGGCGCGCGGGCTGGCCACACGATTGCGCCCGTCGAGGCCGCTCTGGACCGTTTGGCCAAGTTTGGGCAGTCGCTCGATGAGCAACTCGCGCGGATGGACTCGAGCGTGGGCGGCGCTGGCGACCACGACGACGGGCAAGGTGCCGAGCCTGCGGCTGCAGCGTCGGGGGTGGCTGTGGAACATGCCCGCCACGTGGCAGCAAGCGTGGCTAGCATGGTCGCAAAGGCGCTCGAGGCATCGGATCTTGCCAAGAGCGTGGACGAGCTCCGGCAGCTGGTGGACGACTCTCACAAGACTACGCAAGCCGCGGCTGAAGCGGCCTCTGCGTCCAAGGCTCGTGCTGAAGCGCTGGCTGATGAGTCAGCAGCAGCAGCAACCTCGGTTGAGGCGTCGGCCGCCGCGGCCACTGCGAGGGCGGCACACGCCGACGAGGCGGCCAGGACCGCGGAGCTGGCAGCGGGCCAGGCCGCCAGCTCTGCAAGCGAAGCGTCGTCCTCGGCTCATGCGGCTGGCACGTCGGCAACCGCAGCCGGGGCCGCGGCCTCCGAAGCTGCAGAGCGCGCGGCGTCGGCCGAGTTTGCCGCCGGCCAAGCCAGCGAGTCGAACCGTGCGGCTGCGTCTTCAGCCGAGCAGGCCGGCATGTCGGCCGAAGCGGCCTCTGCATCGGCCACGCAGGCAGGCGAGGCCGCCACCACCGCGTCCACTGCCGCCGCGGCGGCCGAGTTGGCGGCGTCCACTGCTTCGCAGTCGAGCGAGGCAGCGGCCGGCGCGGCCAGCTCGGCGAGCCAGGCTGGCGAGTTCGCGTCTCACGCGGAGGCGTCGGCCTCCAGCGCGGCGGAGGCTGCGGGGTCGGCGCGTCGGGCGAGCGAGTCTGCCACTGCCGCTGCTGCATCGTCCTTCCAGGCAATGGAATCCGCCTCCACGGCAGCCAACTCTGCGGAGCGGTCTGGCGAGTCAGCGGCATCAGCAGCCGACGCGGCGAGCAAGTCCGAGGCGCAGGCTGTCGCCGCCGCTGCTTCGGCCCAGAGCGCCAGCGACAACGCTGCGGCCGCTGCGTCTTCAGCCGAGCAGGCGGGCAAGTCGGCCGAAGCGGCCTCTGCATCGGCCACGCAGGCAGGTGAGGCCGCCACCACCGCGTCCACTGCCGCCGCGGCGGCCGAGTCGGCGGCGTCCACTGCTTCGCAGTCGAGCGAGGCAGCGGCCGGCGCGGCCAGCTCGGCGAGCCAGGCTGGCGAGTTCGCGTCTCACGCGGAGGCGTCGGCCTCCAGCGCGGCGGAGGCTGCGGGGTCGGCGCGTCAGGCGAGCGAGTCTGCCACAGCGGCAGCCAACTCTGCGGAGCGGTCTGGCGAGTCAGCGGCATCAGCAGCCGACGCGGCGAGCAAGTCCGAGGCGCAGGCTGTCGCCGCCGCCGCTTCGGCCCAGAGCGCCAGCGACAACGCTGCGGCCGCTGCGTCTTCAGCCGAGCAGGCGGGCAAGTCGGCCGAAGCGGCCTCTGCATCGGCCACGCAGGCAGGCGAGGCCGCCACCACCGCGTCCACTGCCGCTGCGGTGGCCGAGTCGGCGGCGTCCACTGCTTCGCAGTCGAGCGAGGCAGCGGCCGGCGCGGCCAGCTCGGCGAGCCAGGCCGGCGAGTTCGCGTCTCACGCGGAGGCGTCGGCCTCCAGCGCGGCGGAGGCTGCGGGGTCGGCGCGTCAGGCGAGCGAGTCTGCCACAGCGGCAGCCAACTCTGCGGAGCGGTCTGGCGAGTCAGCGGCATCAGCAGCCGACGCGGCGAGCAAGTCCGAGGCGCAGGCAGTCGCCGCCGCCGCCGCCGCCGAGCAGGCCGGCAAGTCGGCCGAAGCGGCCTCCGCATCGGCCACGCAGGCAGGCGAGGCCGCCACCACCGCGTCCACTGCCGCTGCGGCGGCCGAGTCGGCGGCGTCCACTGCTTCGCAGTCGAGCGAGGCAGCGGCCGGCGCGGCCAGCTCGGCGAGCCAGGCTGGCGAGTTCGCGTCTCACGCGGAGGCGTCGGCCTCCAGCGCGGCGGAGGCTGCGGGGTCGGCGCGTCAGGCGAGCGAGACTGCCACTGCCGCTGCTGCCCGCGTGGAGCAGGGTGTTGTGGCGCTTGGCCAATCCCAAAGCGAAGGCGACCCGAGCAGCTGCGTTGCCGGCGCTCCTTGCTGGGCCACGTCGCTTGCGCCGTTCCTTTCGCATGGCTGCCTTGAGGGGAGTCGCTGGGCCCATGACACGTCTGAGGGCCGCCTGGCCATGGTTGCACCGGCTGCAGCGAAGCAGCATGCGTTTCAGCAGTCCGCATGCTGGGTGGCAGGGTGCGGGTCCCCGCCTGCTTCAGCCAACTCCCAGCGCCCTTTCCCGCGCGCTCTCGGCTGCTTCCAGAGAAGCACCCCCAAGGCAGTTGTCGTAGCCGTATCGGCTGCCGAGTCGCGCAGCTGTGATGCCGGCGCTTTGCGCGAACTCGCGGTTGTCTTCCCTGCGACGGAAGAGGGCCTCAAGGTCACTGCGCGCGTGGCGCCAAGCGGCTTCAGCACCGACGGGCTCGTTGACGCATCTGGGATCGTCAGGCTGGACCTTGGTGGCGCAGCCGTGCAGCAACTTGAAATTTCGTGGACTGACGATGGAACCCCTGCTCCAGTCTGCATTGACAACATGTGGTCTCGTTAGTTGCGCGACAAGAGCAGCTGGCGGAGCAGCCCCGCTTTCGCCCGGGCGCTGTCGTGTGGAAAGGCGCTGGCCCTGCGCTGGGAACCCGATCCACTGGATTATTTGCTTCAAAGGTGCGTGCGAGTGCGTGACTGTCGAGGCGAAACGAGTCGTTTGTCGCAATGTGCGGTGCTGGACGGCAGGCAGTGTGCCATCACTCTTCCTGTGAACGACGTCGCCGACGCGCTGCAACGAAACGCCTCGCGTGCCGACACTGCACCATGGGACAGCGGCCATTGGGTTGCACCGACACTGAGGCTGAGAAAGTCGCCCATCGATGATTGATCACGCCAAGGCCGTTGCATAGCCCAGACAAGGCCTGGCGTGATCAATGCCATCTAATTGTTTTTCAGGGACAGTGGGCACGTGCCGCGCTCGGTGTGCTGCGCGAGCTTCGTGGTCGGCCTGCATGTTTGTGCTCGCCCCAGACGGGGCAGACACACGATGCTCGGGCCTCTGCGGGAAGGCGTGCGAATCGACCTTGGCCTGCCCTTCGGCGACGGCCGGTGCGACCGGGTCCGGCCGCCTGACGCAGGAAACTGCTGAACAAAACGGAGCCAAATGCGCCTGCCGCTGGCTGTGCTGTACGCTGGGGCGCCCTTGGCTGCCCTGGGCAACTCGTCGGGGGCACTGAGCACTCCGCAACGCGTGGCGTCACTCGGAACCCGGACGGCAGTGCGCCTCCCCGCGCTGCGCAAGTGTGTACAGGCAGCAAGATCTCCAGTGCTCGTGGCTGGAACTCGTGGCGGCGCCTGGCGGCGCGCCTCGGCAGCAGCGGACAAGGGCAAACGGAGATGTGGGTTTCGCAATGGGCGAGACGCCGGCGATTCCGGAGGCCGGCTCTGCCGGCAGCTGCGATCGCTCAATGGTCCGGCCAGAAGCCGCGGCCTGGTGCCGGCGGCCCCGGGGCACGGCGCGACTGCTCTGGCGTGCCCCCAGCCGCGGCAGAATGCGGACCATCGTGATTGCCGTGCTTGCGCTCGTCGCTCTCGCAGGTGAGCACCGCTTGGTCCGGCGGAGTCGTCCCCCACGCGCTCGTCGCTCCGCGAGCCGCAGACAGACACCGCCGTCGGCCGCCTTGCGCCGTCCTGAGCGTGCCATGCCTCGCCATCACCGCGCGCGATGGGACGCGCCCCGTGTATGTCACCCCCCTTCCCCCCTCTTTGCTTCGCAGGGCGTGCGCTCTCTTCGCCCTCAGAGGGTGCCCGCGCCGCGAGCAAGCGCGACGAGCTGCGGTCCGCGCGGTTTGCAGCGGCCAACGACCCGCCTGAGGTGGTGCAGGAGGAGCAGGCCAACTGGTTCAACGGGGACGAGTCCGACGAGCTGTCTGAGGGCGACAAGGCCTTCATCCAAACCCTGCGGGCGATGGCGTGAGCGAAGCTCATTCGCGCACTGGTGGTGCCGCGTTTCCCCAAGCCGCACCTGTTGCATGCGGCGCAGGCCGCCGAAAGGGAGCCCACTCCGACCTGCTCGCACCCCGTGGTGGATTGCTCCCGCAGTGATTGGGACGTGGACGAGCGCGCCTTGTTCAGCTGCGACCCGGACCGCACGTGAGTCGAGCGCTGGGGCCGCCTCCCACGCCGAGGCCGCCGTCGCCCTCTGTGGCTGCGTGCGCGCAAGGTCCCGGCCACCCTGCTGCGTGGCCACTGTCGCGCCCACGTCTTCCCCGGTCCCCCACTCCCCCCTACCGTGTCCTCTGGCCTTTCGTTTGCGGCCCGCAGGCATGTGCGCGTGGGCAACATTGAGGAGGTGAACGATCCTGCGACCACATCCAACCGGGAGCTCTCTCACTACATGCAGCGCTACAACCTTGCGGACGCGCCCCCCGACTGCTGCGAGCGTTTCGTCAAGCACGGCGGGTCGCGCATGCCCCTGCTCGAGTGGCTGGCCACCACCTACTTCAGCGTGGCGATGCACGACAGCTCGGGGCTGCGCGTGGAGATTTCGGACATGCTCCCGTCCTCCGTCCTCGGGTTCTGCCGCGGCCTCAACGGGGAGGACGGAACGATCAACACTGTGCACTCCGGGGTGCGCCGCGGGATGCAGCCGACGTCCAAGCTCGTGGGCTTCATGCACGAGACCGCTGCGCTCCTGGACGTGTGCTCGGGCGCGACTGACGGCCCCGCCAACGACGCCTGGATCGACAGCGCGACCAAGGTGCTCCGCTACGTCTGCACTGAGGAGTGAGTGATTGCTCCGCCCCAGCCAGGCGGATCTGCGTGTGGAGGCTCGTTTGGTAGCACCATCATTGCGTGTGTGTGTGAGGCGACGAATCAAGAGCCGTCTCTCCCTCTCGCCCTTGAGTCCCGCGGCGGGGCCGGTGCTTCGCGCGGTTCAGGAACTGGACGGTCCGTGGGGCGAAAGTCAGCCAGCCCGCGGCGAAACACCCAAACAACCCCCCCCCCCCCCCGGTACGATTTCCATGATCACGGGTGACGGCGGGCGACACGGGTCCGAGGGGTTGCCTCGCCAAACGTTCTCGGCGCCCACGTGTCTTTGAGCCCAGCGCCAATCAGCTCCCGCGCGGTCGAATCGCAGCACCGACAGCGCACCCCGCACCCCCGAGCCCTCGAGAAAGCGGCAGTGCGACGCTTCGGCGCGCCCGATCCGGGCGCTTGTCGCACGGCTCGCCAGAGACTGCGAGCAGCCCGCGCACCAGAGCGCAGCTCAGCTCAGCCGGTCGAGCGCATGCTGCACGTCGTCCAGCTGCTCCAGCAGCTGCAGCAGCCCCGCTTGCGACAGCTCCATTCGGATACGGTGGTCGCCTACGCCGCGCACGCCACCGCCGTCCTCTGCGGGCGCAGCTGATGTGCTCCGGGCCGCAGCTGCTGCGGCGGCGGCCGCGGCGCTTGCGGCAGTGGCGTCGCCCCCTGATCCCTCCAAGTCCATTCCTGGGCGCGAGGCCATGCCCCGCACATGCAGCTCAACGACGGCCGACGCGTCTCGCAGCAGCGTTGCGCCTGCGGAGCCCACCCGCTGGTGAAGCTGGAAGGCGCTGCCCACCAGCTCCGACGGTCCGCCAAGCGTTCGGGAGCGCATCCCGGAAATGACGGCCGCGCCCTGAGCCACCCACGCGTCGTGGAACGCCGTGGCGCGGTCCGCGTCCATGCCTGCGCCGACCAGCTCGTCGGCGAGCGTCGCGGGCTTGGCCCCAACAAATCCTGCAGTCTCGAACACGTACACGGCTGCGCGCAGCACGGTCCCGAGCCGGTCAGCGTCGATGCCGAGCATCTTTGTGAGAGCTGCTTCCTGCTCCAGGGAGAAGAGCTTGCCGGCATCGCCGTCGCCGTCGGGGTCGGAAAAGGCGGCAGCCTTGGCGGCAATTTGGTCGAGCAGAATCGGAAGCTTGGGGCTCGTCAGGCCGTTAAACACCTTGATCGCCGCGTCAAACCTGCGTGAGCGCCGGCTCTCTCCCGGCACGCAAAGCGCGGCGAGTGGCGCGAGCGCGCTGGGGCAAAGGAAGCACACCGCGCGCGCGTTTGCACCTTTGGCACTCGCCCGGGCCTCACCGCTGCGTCGACTTGAAGAGCGTGGATGACATGGCGGCTTGACCCGAGGGGAAGGATGCAACGGCTTGCTTGCCAAGCGGGCGGGGGACACGCTCGCGCTGCGGCTGGTGCGTGCACGCCAGCCGAGGCGCGGCCCAAGTGCCGGCGGTTGTTGAATGTGCAGCTTGGTGATGAACGGCTCGGGGCTCAACTATGGGCCGCTTTCAAGGGGCCTAGTTGAGGCGCATTTCGCGCCGACCGCCGCAAGGAGCAAAGCAAAACACTCGGCACAAGCCGTCGCCCGCAGCAGCCGGCACACCACAGCAACAAAGCGCGCACTGCGCGCCCTCCTCGAGAGAGGGCCTCCGGCATCGCGCGTTGGAGGCCTCAGTGCCGTCTGATGGCCTCGGCGGGCCGGGCAGGCTCTGCCGACTCAACGTCTTCGCCTGGGGCAGTCATGACGATGCCGGTGTCGCTGTGCTGCCGCGGGCCGAGCGCCACGGGGACCTCCCTGACGACGTCCACGGGCATCATGTGGCCGAGCGCCTCCATGAAAGGCCGACGACCGCTCGGGGCGGCAGGCCTCTGCGACGGGAAGGCAGCTCCGACGCCCACAGCAGGGGCTTGCCGCCGGCCGCCCTTTCCGTCGTCGCTGCCGTGTGCCACATCCAGCAGCGGCGCCTCCGTTGCGTCGGAGGGCACAAAGTCCCTGTACGAGTACACGGAGTGGTGGACCGCGGCGATGAGCGCCATCTCGACACAGATGAGGAAGTCCTGGAGCCCCCGCTCGATCTGCTCAGATGACCACGTGGCTGTGCCCTCCAGCCACCCCGCCTGGCCCATGCCCGCCACCACGAGGCTCTGCCACCAGCACAGGAACACGACGGCCTTGATCACCAGGAACTTCTTCGTGGGCTGCAGGTCGCGCAGGGCCTCGTGGAAGTTGAGATAGACGAGGAGCAGACAGTAAAGGGCCCAGCACTGCGACAGGTTGATGAAGATGACCGACCACATGTAGAACTTGGCGGGGTTGGAGAACTCGCCCTCCCCGTACAAGTCGAGCGGCGTGAGGATGACGGTGAGCAGCGTGCACGCGATGCGCACGATGACGTACTGGAACACAGCCCAGCGCGTCCAGTGGAGGAAGACAGTGCCCATAGGCCAGGCGGGGAGGCAGCAGAGCGGCGCGCTGTGCTTCACCAGCAGCGGCGCCTCCTCGGCAACCAGCGTCCCGCCGGCGACAGCACCAGCGGCCCCGCCCGACGACTCGGGGACGATAGCCAACGGAGTGGCGCCGTGGCCCGAGGCCGAGAGCAGGATTTCGTCGTCGCCGTCCTTGCTGCCCTGCCCGTCCTCCAGCGCAGCCTTCTTGCGCCTGAGTGCCTCGTCGCACGACCGCCGCAGCAACGCCCCCATCACCGTGTCGCTCCGCAGCCCCATGGTGACAGCCTGCCACCTGGTTTCCAGGCGAACGCGCGAGCCGTCGGGCTGCGTGACAGTCCACCCCACCCCGTGCTCAGCCGCCAGGAACGACAGCAGCAGCCTGTAGAAACTCCAGAGGACAAACGCCTCATAGCACTCGCGCGCCGTTTCCCAGTAAATCGCGTAAGAGCGGAAGCGAAGCGACAGCCAGGACTCCACGGCGTAGATAGCAACCATCCACACTGCGGGCGGACGCGCGCACCCGGCCACAGCGAGCAGCGCCAGGGCAAGGTGGAATGGGAAGCAAGCAGGCTGCACCCGGCTTGGGTTGGTGCTTTTGGCTTTGCCTCTTTTTCCCCGTTTCGCTTCTTGGGGGGAAGAAGGCGCCATCGGCAATGGGTCCCTGAGCGACGGGGCGCACATCCCGGGACGGAGGGCAAGGCAAGGCTGAGGGAGCGCGCATGGTCGCGCTCCAGTCTCGCTGTCCTTCCCTTGTCCCTGGTCCCTGGCCCCTGGTGCGTGCAAAGCACCGCCCGCAGTAGTGCTGGTGCGAAGCGGGGCGAACAGGCAGCATTGCGACTACGCGACGCCGCGAGAAGAAACAAAAAAGGCAGGGCTTGTGTGACGAGGCCCGAGCACCTGCAGCCGGGCCGCGGGCTCACAGATTCGAACGTAATGCAGCTGGAGCTCCGGCTGCACATAAAAGAGCAGGTGCCTGGTGATGTCGTACAGCGAGGTGATCGTGGCGACCGCAGCGAAGGCAAACGCAACGAACCAGACAATGAGGTCAGCGCGGGCGCCGTTCTCGACCAGTAGGGAGCTGGCAACGATGCCCCCAATGACGGCGGCTAGGATGCCAGAGTACAACACCATTTTTGCCGCCAAGACGGACGGGCGGTAGGCTTTCCCGAAGACGTCCCGGCCGCAGCAGACGACGGAGCACGAGGCGTCGGCCTCAACGTACGCCTTGGCAGCGTCGTGCTGCGGGTTGTGGAACAGGCCCCAGCACATGGCCGACAGAAAAAGTCAAGCCCAGCCACTTGCGGCCTGCGCCGGCTTGGGGTGTTTGATCTGTGCGCGCGCGCGGGCAAGTTGAATGCGTCGAGCGGCCTGCGGCAGAGCTTCACGCCAATTCCACGCAAAGTCGCCAATCTGGCTTGCCGCCGTTGCAAGCGGCGATGCTGCTGCCGCAAGGGCTCGCCGGCACGCGCGCGCGCTTGCGCTCGGCTGAATAATGCGCCTCACATGCCCCCAAAGAACCACTCGTCGAGAGTCTCGCCAGAGTCAGCCTGCTTGGCCTTGGCCGAGTTGCGCTCCGCCTGCCGAGCCGCCTGTGCCTCGGACACCGTGCGAGCTTCTGCAGCGGTGGTTGCCGCCGCAGCAGCTGCCATGGTGTCGAACGCCGGGCCGGAGCGGTCCGATCCCACCACGGCGGCGCCCTTTTCGAACCATTGTGCGAGTCGTGACTGTCCGCCAGGCACGGTTTTGCACCACCTGATGATCGTGGCCCGCGGCAGCAGCGCCATCACCGCCATGCTGCTCCGGGCAGACGCCGTGACCTCTGCCCGGGCTGCCAGCCGGTGGTGTCGGCTCAGCAGCGTGGAGCCGCCCGAAAAGTCCCCGCGCGTGAGCACCGTGGAGCTGTTTCCCGGCCTCCGAGCCTGTCGCTTCGAGGAGGGCCCGGGCGATTGGAGCGTGCGGCCGCTGCCTGTGCGGCCTGTGCGCCTCCCGCGGCCGGCAGAGGGTGCCGGGGCTGGCGTGGGCGCCTTTGAAGCCGCGCTCGCAGAGTCCTTGGCCGACGCCAGCAAGCCCTTGCCACGGGCGCCCGACGCGGCGCGCGCTGCGGCGAGCGCAGGGGGCACGCCCGCCTGCACCGCCTTGACCGCCGCGTCGGCTGCCGCAAGCTCCTGCCTCACGTGGAGCGAGGCCGCTCCGGCCAGGACGAGCAGCAGACTGTGCATGGCCTCGCCCTCCACGCGACGCAGACACAGCGGGCCGACCAGCGTGGAGGCAGGCGCGGGGCCGGCGTGCACCAGCGGCACCGCCTCTACCAGCGCCTCCGCCCGCGCCTGCGCGACCAGCGTGTCGCCCCCGCTGCCCGCGGCGGCCTCCACGGCCGCTGCCCCAGCCCCCGCCGCCGCTGCCCGCCGCACGGCGCTGTCGGCAGCCTCGTCGGCAGCGAGCCGCCACTCCTCCTCGTCCACGTCCTCAGGGAAGCCAGCAGCGGCCGCGGCAGAGCCGTCGCCGTCGCCGTCCCCCGCGCCCGCGCACTCCCAACCAGGCTCCTCCACCCCGCCCCTGCGCAGAGCGCGGCAGCTCAGAGGCGGCGCCGTCACCGCGGGGGCCGGGCCGGAGTCCGCCCGCAGGCCCGCTGCCACGGCAGACGCCGGCCGGTTCCGGCCAAGCGACCGGGGCAGCGGGCCGTGGGAGGCCGCGTCTGCTAGCGTGGCACGCACGACCCCGTTGCGGACAACGCTGTCCGCAGCCGCAGCCGCCCGCGCGCCGGTGGACGCGTCGTCAGCCGACGATGCGCCCGACGCGAAACCGCTGCTCCGAAGGCCTCCGATGGCAGCGCCCTGCCCCGACGACGCGCTGCCCGCGGCTGCGGCGCCGCTCCCACCGCCGCTCCCACCGCCGCCGCCGCCGCCTCTGCCGCCATTGCCCCCAGCGCCAGCGCCGGCTGCAGCGCCAACAGCAAAGCCGCTGCCGCGCCTGCCGGCGCCGTCGAAGCCTGCCTGGTCGCCAGCAGTGCCAGGGTTGAGAAGCCCCGAGTGAACGTCGCCGGTGCCGACGGGGCCCGACCCCACAGAGGGGGGCGGCGGCAGCGGCCGTGCGCGCGAGTGAGCCACGGTGACGCCCTGCCAGCACTCGCACAGCGGGGCGATCCTGTGGTCCTTGCCCTCGCCGCCCGCAATCCAGCGCAGCAGCGGGACGCGAATGAGCTGGGAGGGCTCGCGCCACACCACGGCCGACCGCACGGCTCGCCAGACCGGCGGCCGGTGGGCGAGGGTCCTGCGCACCGAGTCGTGGGTGACCCGCGCCAGGATGGTGGGGCTCAGCGCCACGGCCCGCGCGGCGCGCGGCGCCGGAACAACGAGGGCTTGCTCGCCCACGCACCCGCCCGGCCCCACGACGCGCAGCAGCGCCCAGCGGCCGGGCGAGTTGTGCACGGGAGCTGAAATCGCCACCCGCCCCGCCAGCACGACGTAGGCGCTGTCGCCCGGGTCCCCCTGCGCGAACAGCGAGCGGCCCGGCAGCAGCGTCACGGGCCGGAACAGCGCGCCGAGCGACGCAGCGAGCTGCCAGGCCCGAGGAGGGCCGTCGGTGCCGGACGTGGAGGTGTCCGCGACCCCTGCGAGGAGGCACGGGACGCACGCCACGAGGCGGTCCGGCCTGGCCATAGCCTCCAGGTAGGGGAGGGCGGCGGGGGCGCGGGGGCTGATGCGGCGGAGGAGGGGCAGTGACGGCCGCGAGAGCACGAGGAGCGACACGCCCGTGATGGCCACGATGGCAGACGGGGGCGGGCTGCCTCGCAGCAGCTGGCCCAGTCCCAGCAGGAAGGGCGCCGCCGTGGCGCCGACGTCGACCCACTCCGTGCGGGGAAGCGGGCCGTCGCCGGCGAGAGCCGGGCCGTCGCCGTCCTCGCCAGCCGCCTCGGCGAAGCTGGCAGCGATGGCGGCGGCGTGGCTGCCCGTGGGGGGAGCGGGGTCGACGGCCGAGGCTGCCTCTGGCGACGCCGCCCCGGCGGCGCCCTCGTCGCCGCCGCTGATCATGAGAGTGGGGCCCGAGCGCTGACTGGGCGCGCTCGCTCGCCGGCCCACGCCCTGCGGTGGGCCCGTCGCCGCAGACGCGGAGGCGAGCAGGGCCGCCCCGCCGGTGGCCGGCCGCCCTGTGACGCCGGCCGACGCGGCGCGGCCGAGGATCCTGCTGCGGCTGGGCGCGGCCGGCTCCGCGACGGACGCCGAGCGGCCGGGCACGGGCTGCTGCTCCGCCTCGGCGCGCTGGCCGAGCCCCGAGCGGTTTCGCACCATGGAGGGCCCGCCGGCCTCCGCCGCAGCGCGGATCGGCGACCGCGCGGACGTCCTAGCGCGCGCCTCTGTGGGCCCCGGCGCCACGGGCAGACTGAGCGCCGAGGCGATGGCGTCGTCCACCTCGCTGAGGGGCGCCGATATCACCCTGACACGGCCCCTCAGCAGCACGAAGGCCGCGTCGCGGCGGAGCAGGCGGCAGTCGGGGGGCAGCCTCGGGGGCCGCCCGGCGCCGGGGTACGGGTGCAGGAGCACCGTTCCGGCTGGCAGGGTCACCAGCGGCAGGGTTCGGAGGGCCGACGCGAAGGGGTCCGCTCGGAGCGTGGGCAGGGCAGGGGGCGCCTCCGCCACGCCCCCCTTCCACGCCGACGCGGCAGCGAAGATGGCTGGGCCGGCGCGAGTGACCTCCGCCACCCCAGACGCCGGAACGGGGCTCTGCGGTACGGGCTCCGCCACCTGGGCGGCGACGGTGGCCCGCACCGCGTCCTCCATCGCCCTGGCCATGGCGAGGGCGTCGGGGCGGCCGCCCGACACCGGCCCCCACCGCACGTCCCTGGCCCCGCCGCCCCCCCCAATGGCCAGCGGCAGCACCGCGGCCTGCGCGAACGAGGACATGGCGTGCTGGCGAATGCCCATTTCAACCGCCTCTCGCCGGCAGAGCCGGTCCTGCGCCTGCCCGCGAACCACGGCCACACGGGCAGCGCGCCTCGCGCTGCTCGACGAGGCGCCGCCCCTGCCGCTGCCGGCCCCGCCAACCTCGCCGTCGGTGGAGTCGCTCGTGGCCGCCACGATGGAGCGGGCCCGCTCTGCGCCCGCGGCTGCGACCGCCACCGCGCTCGCGCCGGGGGCGGCGTGCCTGGCGCCACCGCCGACGCCGGAGCGGTCTCGGGACGTGCCACTCGCGCTCTCGTTCCCCCCTGAGGAGGCGTCGCTGACGAAACCGCTCGAGGCGCGCAAGTGCCGCATGGAGCGGCGGCGCCTGGCCGCGCGGTCGGGGCTCCCGGCGGCCGGGCCGGTCGAGCTGTCGTAGCCGTCGGGCGGGCGCTCGTGCGGGCTTCTGCCACCTGCGCTCGACGCGGACTCGTCCCCGGGGCCGGCGGTGATTCCCGGCACGTTGAGCGTTCGCATGCTGCGGCGGCGGGTGCGGAGGCGGCGCATCGCAGATCCGGCCGTGTCGGTGCCGCTGTCGGCTGCGGTGGACGGCACTGGCACGGAGGGGTGGGAGCCCGACCCTTCGGTGGCGCGGCGCGCTCCGGCAGAGCGCGCCCGCGGGCTGGGCGCAGAGCCCGACCCAGCCTCCGACTGGAACCTGACCCGGTGGGTGGGGGCGCCGGTGGACGAGGAGGAGCGGTGCTGCGCTGCCCCGCCGCCAGCGCCGGCCGCGCTTGACGCGGCCGGCGCGTTGTCACCGCCGCCGCCGCCGGTCAGCGCAGCCCCGCCCGCGCCAACGGCACCGGACGGGCCCTCCGCGTCCTCGTCGGCGGCCGAGGCCCACAGAGCGCCCGGGGCGCCCGCTGCAGAGCCGCACCCCGGGCCGCGGCCGGCGCCGTCGCCGTCGCCGGGACTGCCCCGCATACCGGCCCCCCACGCCTGGACCGCGGCACGCAGAGCCGCGAGGCTCGACCCCGCGGCCAGCCCCAGCGGCCCCTGCGTCCCGTGCAGTCGCCGAACGGCGCCGTCCTCCGGCTCGGCCGCCAGCGCCTCCCTCGCCGCTAGCAGCACGCTGGCAGCCTCGCTGTCCGCGCTGCTGCCCGTGCGAGCGCGGTTGCGCGCGGCGGGCGGCGGCGCCACGCGCAGCGCCAGCGAGACGGACCGCCCCCGCCGGCGCCCCGTCGCAGCCATGGCCGCGACGGCGGAGCCAAGCTCCACCTCGGGCTCCTCTGACGACGACTGCGACGCCCGCGAGAGCCGCAGCGCGTGGCTGGGCCCGCTGCTCTTGCCCGTGATGGACGAGCGGCCGCTGCCGGCCGCGCGGCCGCCCGTCACCAGCGCCAGGGGGCTTTGCGTCACGGAGGGCGGCGCCCGCGGCTGGGACGCCGGGGACCCGACCACGGACGGGGACCCGCTGCGGATCGCGGAGTGGCGGGCCGCCTCCAGCGACGCCTGGGCGCAGCTCCGCATGGCGAGCGGCACGATTCGCACGGCGCGGAGGGGGAGCTGCCCCCCGGCAGATGCCGGAGCCGTCGCCGGAGCCGCCGCCGCCGGAGCAGCCGCCCCTCCGCCCGCGACAGCGGAGGCTGGGACTGCCCGGTCGAGACGGCACGACGCCACGACCCACGGGCTGCGCGCGGGCGCGGCTTCGCTGCCACCGGCTCGCGATCCTTCCGACGGTCCCTCCTGTTCCTTCGTCTCCCCGGCTGCAGCGCCGCTGCGCACTGCGCCGCTGGCTGCCCCCTCGCCGGCATGGTCGTCGTCGTCGTCGTCGCTGGACCGGCCGGCGTCGGACTGGCTGTCGTCACTGCCCCAGTCGGCGGCCAGGCGAAGCGGTTTCATGGCATCGTCGCCGTCGTGCCAGCTCACAACGCTGTCGGCCTCTTGCTTTGCCGCCTCGGCGGCCGCTCGGACCAGCGCCTCCACCCGCTTGGAGCGCCCCCCATCTGCGTTGGGAGTGTGGCGCAGAGCCATGGCCGAAGGCGGAACGCGGCTGGGGGTGGGGCCCAGCCCCACTCTGGCAGCGACGCTGCCACGTCTGGCCCGGGCACCGTGACGCAGAGCCGCGAGAGCAGCGATGGACGCGAGATGGAGCGCGCCAGCGCTTGCAAGGGCGTCGCTGGTGCCGCTGAGACCCGGCCGCAGCGGGCCCGACAGGCGGCTGCCGCTGCCGCCGCCGCCGCTGATGTCCCTTCCAGCGGCGCCGCTTGTCGCGCCGCTCCCCAGAGCCGCGTCTGCCGCCGCCTCGGCGCCCAGCTGCGCCCGAAGGCGCCTCAGGAACCGTGCCTGCCGCCGCATCGACACGATAAAGGCTCGTTCCCGGGATGACATGGACAGCGCAGCGGCTGCCTGGGTCAGCGCCTCGGATGGCCGCACGTCAGCCAACGCCCTCGTCGCAGCGGCCACGGCCGACGGAACGGTCCGTTTCACGTTGATGACCGCCTCCGAGGCGCGGCGGCGCATGGGAGGGTGATCGTCGCCAGCTCCGCCGCCGCCGGCCCCGCCGCTCCCGCCCCCGCCGCCGCCTGCGCTCCCGGCCCCGCCGCCGCCCCCCGCCGCCGCCGAGTCCCGCTTGCTGAGCGCCTCGGCGCCATGCCCCATCACCAGCGCCAGCCAGTCCGTCTCCAGCCCCCCTGCCTCTGTGTCCAGGCTGGCCCCTCCGTGTGCGTGGGGGTCCACCTCGCGCGCCAGAACAGCGGCCGCAGCCGCTGCTTCCGCCCTGGCGCTCGACACGCCCGTGACTGACCCGGACCGGCGCACTCGGCGATCGGCCGCCGAAGCGGCTCCGCTCGCCCCGCTGCCGGCAGGGCTTCCCACCGCGGCCTTGTCTGGCGAGATCGCCCCGTTGCCAGCGGCTCCGGGGTACGAGCCGGCGTGCCGGCCCGCGCCGGGACCTGCCGCCGCCGCCGCTGCCGCCGCCGCCCTTGCCGCGTCCTTGTCGCCGCCAGACGCAAGAATGCGAGCCGCCGCCGCCGCCGCCCGCAGCTCCGACTCCCACGCCTCCTCCTCATCGACCACCCACGCGGCAGTCGCCCCCGACCCCAGAACGGGCCGGCCCCCGCGCCCGCCAGCCGCGGTCGCGGCTCTGCCTGGACCGCCCCCGCCTGCTCCCGAGGCGGCTCTGCCGAGAGCAGAGCCGTTGACAGACAGGTCCCTGGCCCGCTTGGCCTGCTCCTCGATCTCCAGGGTGGCCTCCACCTCGGCGGCAACGTGGCCCTCCAGCCAGGGATCCAGCTTCCACCCCCGGCCCTCCCCGGGGGCCGCCCCCTCAAGCCACCGGTGCAGCGGCTCCAGACACTCGCCCAGCGTGGCGACTCTCGCGGTCACCGCCCTCCTGATGGCGCGAGCGGCCGCCCGGCTGGCGGCTCGCGCCTGCCGCCGCTGGAATGTGTCCGCGCCGGCTGACCCGCCTCCGGCGCGCCGCCCCTCTGTCTCCGCCGCCGCCTCCTCCTCCGCCTCCTCCTCCGCCGCCGCCTCCGCCGCCGCCTCCTCGGCCTCCTCCTCCTCCTCCTCGGCCTCGCTCGTCAGGAGGAACCGGCCCGCAAACCGCTCCAGGCTCCACTCCAGCCCCGACGACGCCGCGCCCGCGGCGGGGGCCTGCGACAGCTCGCGAAGCGTCTCCTTCAGCGCCTCCGCCGCCCCCGCCGCCGTCCTCGCCGGGATGGAGTTCACGCCCGCGCTGTCTGCAGAGTCCAGACCGCCGCGCCCCGCCCGCGCCTTCTTGATCTCCTTGAGACGCGTCTTCTCGGCCTTCTTCCGCCGCTTCAGCTCGTCCAGCGCGCGCCCCACGGCCGGGCGGGCGTGCCCGCCCAGCACAGGCGGTGCCCCCGGGAGCGGGAACAGGCCGCCGGGACGCGCCTCCTCGCCTAGGTCGGGGGCGGATACCAGGGGCGTCAGAACCCCCGTGTGGCAGAGCCGCGACGCCGACAGGAGCGACGCGCAAGACCTGGGAACGTTCCCGGAAATCTCCTCCCACCTGCTGGCGGGCTGGCGCGCCCGAGGGCGGTGGTTGTACACGTAGCTCCAGGCGGAGGATCCCGCCCTGGCCTCGTCCCCGGCGCCCGCGACGACGGCGGTTGGGGCTCTCGAACGACCGGAGGCGTGCCCGTCGCCGCCTCTGCCGCCCCCGCCCGCGGCGGCCCCGCCCGCGGCGGCAGCTGCGTCGGCCCCGCCCCTGCGGCCGCTGCTCCCGGCCTTCCGCTTGGCCGTCGCGGAGTTTGTCCCGCCGCCGATCGCCCCCGCGTCCGGGTCGATGGCGGGGTCGAGTTGGCTGAGAAGGCCCACCCCCGCGTTCCCCGCCAGCTGGGCAGACGCGCGGGCGGGGATGCGGCCCGCGTAAACGAGGGAAGGTCGCCTCCTAGACCCCGCCGCGCCGTCGGTCAGGGCCGCGCCCGTCGCATACATGCCCGGCAGGATCGCCGAGAGCTTGGACTCCAGCTCCCTGCTCCACCCGGCCGCCTCGGCCGAGGGCGCCTCGCCGTCGGGCTGCGCCCTGGCCGCCTCGTGCGAGGCGTCGAGACGCCGCTCCAGCAGAAACAGCAAGTCGCCGCCCCCGCCGCCGTGGCCGCCGCCGCCAGCGTGGCCGTGGCCGTGGCCGTGACCGCTGCTGGTGCCGGAGCCGCCCGCCGCCCCGCCGGGCGAGCGCGCGACGCCCTTGCCCGCATCGCCCTCGTCGTCTGTGGAGTCGTCCGCTCTGCTGGCCATGCGCCTGTGCGAGTGGCGGAGCGACTTGGTCACCAGACCGCGCCGCTTGTTTGCGTCCAGCACGGCAGAGAGGCGCATCTGCCAGTCCACGGACTGCGTGTCCGACTCGGGCACGAGCGTAAACGTGCGAGCGTCCGTCTCAAGCAGCAGCGTGTGCCGGGGCAGGTCGTGGCGAAGCTCGGCGGCGCGCGCGGCGCCTGGCTCGCCAGGCCGCAATTCCGTCCGGTCCAGCCGCTTAATCGACCGCACGGTGCCCAGCTCGATCACCCCCAGGAACTCCTTCCTGGACTCGTCGCGGAAGTAGCGCAGGTCCTGCCCGTCGAGCACGAAGAAGCGGCGGTGCAGGTCGCCGCGCCGGCGCAGGGCCCGCCGCGCCCAGTTGCCGATGGACCGCATCGTCCGGCCGAGTGTCGCCGCCTTGTCCATGTCGGCGCTCTGGGGCGCCGTTTTCATCATCCAGCCGCTGTGCTCGGCGTCGGCGCGGTCTTGGCCGAGCGCCAGCCCGCCCAGCATGGGGTTGGCGCCGGCCAGGGCCATTCGCAGCCTCCGCGCTCAAGGACGCGCGCGGCGTCGCCGAATCCCGAACGACGGTTCGGCGGCCCGAGGCCAAGCGCGGCACGCCCTGGCGTGTCCGGCCTTTGCGGCAACGGGGCACCCGCCGCTAGACCCGCCCTCGGATGCGCTCGCAGCAGCCGCTGGCGCCTCGCCCGCGCGGCGATTGTGCGCAGCCGCCGGCTGTTGCTGTCGGACCGGTGCAGAGCGGCCACCCTCCGGCGGCGCGCCCACTCGCGCGCAGGGCCGAAGCAGCCCCACCGGCGCGGCCCGCGCTCCAATGGCAGCGACAGCGGGAGCCACGTCGCTCTCTGGCACCGAGCCCTTGTGGCGGAGCCGGGACCGTGCGGCCCAAAAAAACGGACCCAGACGCACGGCCTTTTCGGTGGCGCCTGCGGCCAGGAAGGTTGTCAACCCGCACCGGATCTCGGCGGCAGGCCCGGACGGACCCATCTCGTCCTTCAAGGCGACGGGAAGCTACCAGGGCGAGTGGCGCAACAACGAGCGCCACGGCTTTGGCACCCTCACCACAAGCAACGGAAGCAAGGTGAGCGCCCCCGCTGCCGACCAACCGCGCGCGACTCCATGTCGTCAGTTTGGCGGATAGGGCCTGCGCTCTTCGCGGCGCTGAGGGCGGGCGCTGAGGGCGGGCTTTGCCTGGGGCGGCGGCGTCTCGCTGCTGCGCCCACGCTGCGCTCACGAGCGAGCTGCCCGCCCCCGCCCCCCCAGGTGCACTCTTTTGCGCGCGCGCGCGCGCACACGCACACACACATAGACACCGCTCCCTCCCCCCCTAGCGATCCCCGCCCCGCCAACCCCCCTACACCGCCCTCCCGTCCGTCGCCCTGCCGCAGTACGAGGGCGAGTGGGTCGCCGGCAAGCGCCACGGGCGCGGCACGCAGTGGGTGATGCGCGACGGCGAGCTGCAGAAGCAGTACGCTGGCGACTGGTTCGAGGGCCGCAGGCAGGGGTTCGGCGTCTTCTTCTTCCCCTCGGGGGACCGGTACGAGGGCGAGTTTGTGGAGGGGAAGCGGTCCGGGCAGGGGACCATGGCCTTCGCGGACGGGAGCGTGTACGAGGGGCGCTGGGTTGAGGGAAAGCGCGAGGGTGTGGGCGTGTTCACCACGGCCGACGGCGACGCCTTCGAGGGGCACTTCAAGGCTGACGTCAAGCACGGCCCCGGCAGGCTCTTCTACAGGCGCACGCGCAAGATGTACGAGGGCGAGTGGGTGGACGGCACGCCCAAGTGCGGCGTGTTCAGCGCCATCCCGGCCCCGGGGGGCGGGCCCGCGGAGGCGGACGAGGACGACGACTTCGTGCTGCCGGAGCTCGCGCTGCGGGACCCGGACAGCGTGATTATGGCAGCCGTGGACGAGGCCCGGGCGGCCGCGGCCAGGGCCAGGGGGGAGGCGGGCGAGGCTGGCCCCGCAGCTGCGGCCGTGCGCGACGAGGGCGAGGCAGGGCCGGTCGGGGGCGAGGACGCGTGGGGGGCGGCCAGCGGGCTGAGCGACGAGGAGCTGGACGAGCTGTGGGCCGCGTTCCAGTCCGCGCCCGGCGGGCTCCTGGACAACAACTGCGTGGACCCGCTCGACTTGGGAGCGATTCTTACAGCCCTGGGGCTCTCGCCTGGCGAGGACGACGTCGACAGGATTCTTGGCATCGCACGGCTGTCTGACGACGGGCTGTCGTTCGAAGCGTTTGCAGATGTGATGGCCAGGCTGCGCGAATGAGGTCGGGCTCGCGAGCAGCTGCACCCGGCTCCCCACCCGCAAAGCTGCCCGCGCTGCAGTGCCGGCACCGCGGCGCGCCCGTGGGCCTGTGGGCCGAAGAAAGCAAACTAAGTATGTGTCGTTGAGCGCGCGCACGCGAAAAAAAAATGGGCGCAGCGCGGTCGGCAATCTGGCGCTCTGCCTGCGCTCCGCCCGGCACGGAGCGCCCCAACAGGCCCCGTCAGCGCGCGCGGCAGTTGCACCTCGGGGCCGGCCATGGCAGGAGCCGCAAGCAGCGCATCGCTCGCCCTGCGCCGCGCAGGCGCAGCCCTTGGGGCTCGGCCTGCGGCCTCTCGCTTGGCTTGCGCGGCGTTCGCCAGCGAGTCCCGCATGTACTCGTCCCGGGGCGCGTGGCCTGGCCATGCCCCGGCGTCGAGCGACCCCATGCACATCGAGGCCGCAACGCACGGGTGGGCGGCGGAGCCGTCGATGCTGGCGCCGCGCCACGCCACGACGATCATTTCCGTGCGCAAGGACGGCAAGGTGGCCGTGGTCGGCGACGGCCAAGTCACCCTCGGATCGCAGGTAGTGAAGCCGAACGCGCGGAAGGTGCGGCGCATCGGCGCGGGTGACGTGATCGTCGGGTTTGCGGGGGCCACGGCCGACGCCCTGACGTTGCTGGAGCGCCTCGAAGGCAAGCTGGAGGCGCACTCGAATCAGCTGCTGCGCGCCAGCGTGGAGATGGCAAAGGACTGGCGCACGGAGCGTTACCTCCGCAAGCTCGAGGCGGTGATGCTGGCGAGCGACGGGACGGTGACGCTTGAAATCACGGGCAACGGCGAGGTGCTCGAGCCGCACGACGGCATCATGGCCATCGGGTCCGGGGGCGCCTTTGCCCGCGCGGCTGCCAAGGCGCTCATGTCCACCGACCTGTCCGCCATGGAGGTTGCCACCAAGGCCATGGAGATCGCCTCTGAAATGTGCGTCTACACGAACTCCAACTTCATCAAGGAGGAGCTCGACATCATTGCGCCGGCCGCGACGGACGCCGACGATGCCGGCGGGGACCGCTCGTGAGGCGCCTGCGTTGAGGCGGAATGGCATCCTCCTGGGCCCCGTCGCTTGCGCACGCGCGCCTGCCCTGAGTGTGCCCGAGTGACTGTGTCCCTGGGTGGGTCTGATTGGGCGCCAGCGCGCTCTGACTCTGACACGTTCCATGCGTCAAAGCTGGCCGAAATGAAAGCGCCCGCCGCCCTGAGCGCCGCCCCGCTCGCACACGTTGGGCGCCTCCTTCCTCCGCTCTCTGGCGGCCCAGGGCGGGTTGGGGGGGGGCAGGCCGCCGACCGCGTGCGGCCGCCCCAGCGAGCAGCGACGGCCACCCGACGGTGCTGAGCTCGCTGGAAGGCGGCAGCAGCGCTCCATGCCACTCCCCGCTCGACCCCTGCGCCAAGAGGCCTCCAGGACTGCGGCCCCGCAGGCCCTGCCTTCGGAGCCTCGCACGACTCCGCCGCCTGGAGCCCCACGGCGGCTCGCTGCAGGCTGCGCGGCCCAGGGGCGCTCTCCCCCGCCATGCTCCAAGCGCGCTCCCACGCCCCGCCGCTGCGGTTGGCCAGCTGCGCTCTCGAGCGCGCCGCCAGGGCAGCCTGCTCCCAGTTGAAGTTCGCACTTCCCCGCCAAATATATCGAGAGCTGCAAACACTTCCTGCCTTGGCAGAGTCTGCAGATCGAACAAGGCGCTTCAACCAGCTGGCGCGTGCGCCCTATCGAGCACTCTCGCCTCCTCCGGAGCGCGAACCTCACGATGAAGGGCGCCTTCAGCATCGTTGCGATGCTCTCGGCGGCCATGGTGGCCACCGCGAGCCCCCTGTGGGACTACGTCAACGCCCAGGACGACGCGTTCAAGTGGCACCCGACCGGCTTCGTGCTCAACAACACTGGCCTCGGCTGGACTGGTGAGTCGCCCAGGAGCCCTAGAACGGGCGTTGTCGGCCTTTTGGCGGGAGGGGGGCGTTGGGGGGGCTCAAACGGCCCGCCAGGACGTGTCGCGCGCCCTGCTTTGGCGCCAAGTTGACGACCGTGCCATTTGCCAGCGAGGCCCCGGCCGCCGCCCCGGGCTCGAGCCCGCGCTCGGGCCGCGCCAGGGAGCAGAGCGCGGGTGAAGCTCCCCGCTGCTGGGCGACGCGGCGTCCGGAATGGCCGGCACAGCGCTCGCGGGCGGCAACTTTCCGACTCGGGCCGCGATCGTTGTCCTCGGTCGCTTCCGCCCTCGCAGGCTACCTCCTGAACGTGACCTCCGGCAACTGGATGACCCCCGAGTACTCCAACCGCTACACCTGGACCCACCAGCTGCTTGTGGTGGTGCCCGACAAGGTGGCCGACACCACCCACGCCGCCCTGTACATCACCGGCGGATCCAATGGCCAAGGCAACCCCAAGGTGGACAGCGAGGACACCCTCTTCTGCGGCGTGCTCGCGGCCTCCACCGGCACCGTCTGCGGTGTCTTGTGGCAGATCCCCAACCAGGACATCATCTTCCCCAGCGACCCCGTGCAGCCCCCCAAGAGCCGCGGAGAGGACGCCGCTGTTGCCTTCACCTGGTGGGATTTCCTGCGCCACCAGGACCAGCCCGAGCGCATCCTGTACTTCCCCATGACGCGCGCTGCTTCCCGCGCCATGGATGCTATCGCCCAGTTCGCTCCCACCAGGGTGCCGGGCGCCAAGCTTGACAAGTTCCTCGTCTCGGGAGCGTCCAAGCGCGGATTCATCACCTGGTTCACCGCTGCGGTCGACTCGCGCGTTGTGGCTGCTGCCCCCATCGTGATGGACCTTCTCAACATCCAGGAAAACATCATGCACCTGTACCGCGACTTTGGAGGCTTCAGCTTCGCCTTCAAGGACTACTGCGACCTCAACCTCACCCAGTACCTGCCCACCGGCGAGTTCGCCCCGCTTGCCAAGCACATCGACCCGCTCGAGTTCAAGGAGAACCTCACCATGCCCAAGCTTGTGATCGACTCCACCGGCGACGAGTTCTTCGCCCTCGGTGAGCCCGTGTCTCGCCACAGCAGCAGCAGCGCGTTGTTTCCGCAGCGCTGAGCGCCGCCCCCAGCTGGCTGCTTCATGCCTGTCACTCACTCGCTCCCCCGCCGTGCCGCGCTTTTCTTCTTCCACCGCCCCCCCCCCCCCCCCCCCTCCCGCCTCCGGTCGCAGACGACGACCACTACTGGTGGGGCATGCTTGAGGGAGAGACCAAGCGCCTCATGGTGGCCAACGCCGAGCACAGCATGGCAACCGGCGTCATCCCCCTCATCACCGGCCTCGACGCCTTCTGGCAGTCCATCATCTCCAACACGCCGCGCCCCGAGATCTCCTGGACCATGGCCCCGGACTCTGGTGTCATCGACTTCTACACCAACGTCAAGCCGAACAAGGTCGTCATGCGCTTCTCGCAGACCCTCGACGGCAAGCGCCGCGACTTCCGCCTCGTGCGCGGCGACACCCCCGCCGACCCCTGCGAGCCCCAGGGCATCCCCGTCAAGATCTTCGGTGACGGTGAGCCTCCCCTGCCGCCCCGCCGCGGCCTTGACGACCACCCGCGCTCGCTTGCGTCGTATCCCAGACTGGCCTCCGCGCCAGCCGCTCGCCAACCCTCCCCCTCCTGCTCCCTGCCCACCCCCCACCCCCGCTTCCCGCCCGCCCGCAGCCTGCCTCGTGCCCATCATCTGGCTCGGAGAGGACATCGGCCTCGTCGGCCAGGACGAGAAGGGCTACCACTACCAGGCCGTCATGCCCATCCCGGGCGTCGGATGGCGCGGCTTCCTTGTCGAGGGCTACTGGCCGGGACCCAACGACTCCACGTTCCAGTTCACCTCTCAGGTGTCCATCATCCCCCAGACGCAGCCGTACCCCAACTGCACGGTCTGCAACTGTGTGCTGGTCTGAGCGGCCTCGCGCTGCCAGCAGCCTGCCCGCCCGAGGGCCTGGCTTCCACCTCAATGTCAACGTCGCGCGGCTCGCGGTACGACAGCGGCAAGGCTCTCCGCGGCCTCGTCCTGCTTCCTTTGAGTGACGCGTGCCTGCAGCGACGAATGCCGCTGAGGCAAACTCGTGCGCCTTGCCGCGGCGAAGCGCAATGGACGCCGCACCTTCGCACAGCCGCGTGTGTGCTTGCCGGTCGCAGATTCCGGCGGTGGGGAAGACGCTGACCTTGCTTGCTCGAGTTCAGGGCATGGGCCGCGCGCGCACGAGAAACACACACTCGCAGCTCAGCACTGAACAAGAGCGCCGCAGGTCGCCCTGGGAGGAGTGCCGGGTCTGCTCACCTCAACCCTCGAGTACCGCTCAGGCGGAGGCCTTCTTGACGTGGGCAAGCAGGATAGCGAGCTCCTTGCTGTCCTCGCCGAAGTCGGTGATGGCGGCAACGGAGGTCTTGACCGCCTTGCGCACCTCGCCCTCCTCGTTGAACTTGGTCAGGCCGCACCACTGGCCGAGCACCTCGCGGGACTCGATCTCGAGGAGCGCCACCTTGGTGCCGCAGAGGGCCTTGATGAGCTTCACGTACTCGGGGTTGTCGCAATCGGCGGCGAGCAGGCAAAGGCGGGCCGTGCCGTTGTCGAGCACCTTGGCGGTCTCGTGGAGGCCGCGGCGCAGGCCGTTGATGGCGGCGGACTTGCGCAGCACGACCTTGAGGGCGTCGAGGTGGGTGATGACCTCCTCCTTGCCGACCTCCGTGGTGGTGGCGGCGGCGGCCGGGGCGACCTCCTCAGTGGCGACAGGGGCAGCGGCGGGGCTGCGTGGGCGGGGTGGGGGCGGGCAGACGGGGCGCACAGCAGTGGCGGCGGCGGCGCGAAGCACGACCGGAAATGCAAGGCTCCTCGCTCGAGGGTTCCGCCCGCTGCGGCGCGCGCTGCGCTCCCCGGGGCCGGTCGCCACGGAGCGCCACCACTCACGCGTCCTCGGCCATTTTCTGGCGTCCTCAGACTGCTGGGAGAGGCTCGAAAAAGCCTGCAAGGGTGGAGCGGCGGCTGCGCAAGCTCAGCGGAAGCCGCGCCGTCACGTCCGGCGTCCTGAGCTCTGCCGGCCGGCTCGGCTCTGCCAAGGCTCCGGTTGCAGCGGGCGTGCGTCGCACCCGCGCGTGGCCTCTGTGTTTGCCGGCGGCGCGCCAGTTTGCTGCAGCACGTTCGGGCGCTGGAGGCGCGCAGGCGCCGCGCTCGTCATCGCAGCCTGCCGGCAACGGCGTCCTCGCGAGCGGCCGCTGCGGCCCGCGCCTCCGAGCGCGTGCGCGCGCTGTCAGCCTGCTGAGCCAGCGCCTCGCCTCGCCCCAAGGTGTCCGGGCGCGCGCTTGCGCCTTGCGTCAAGGCTGCGGGCTGGAGGGCGGGAGCGCTGGCCCGCTCTCGCAGCGCTGCCGCGTGCGCCGACGTGGTGCCGCACGTGCCGACGCGCGGCGCGTCCCTCTGGTCCCAGGGTTGCCCCGGATGCGCAGCGGCGCCTGATTGTGCGCCCGCGCCGCACGCCGTTCTCGGGGTCGGCGGCAAGTAGGCCTCGCTGCCCCTGCGCTGATAGAAGAGCAAGTAGGCGGATGACGTCACGGCGCCACTGCCGTCGTGGCCCGCGGGCCGCACCACACTGTCGTCGCAGTCGTACCACTGCCCATCCGCGACGCTTCGGACCTGTGCGGTGTAGTGGCCACCGCCGAGCCCTCCCATGTGCTCCGACACGGCGAAGAGGTCGTACACGGCCCCGCCAGCTGCAGGCCCGGCAAGAAAGGGCCCCATGTCCAGCCCTGACACAGGGAAGTCGACGGTGGTGTTGATGCGGCTGCGCTGGTGGCGCGAGAAGGCGAACCGCTTCAGCTGCACCACCAGCACGGGCGGCGCGCTCCACAGCGTCAAGGCCTTCGTGGCCCGCACGTGCTCCTTACACCCGGAGCAGAACCACGCGTCCGCCTGGCCCAGCCGCTCAGGCGCCCCAAACATGCGCAGGCAGTCGTGCAGCGTGGGCACTGCGGGCCGCATCGCCGCTCGCTCGCTTGACAGCAGCGACGCTGCCACTGCGATCCAGCGAGCAGCCGGCGCTGCGCCGCGGGTGTCCTCTCCCGGCAGCCCGTGCCCCTCACTGCCCACTGCTGCACCGCCACCTGCTGCAGAGCCCGACCCACTCGACCCGCCGGCCGGCGTGCCTGGCGTGCCCGGCGACACGGCGTCCGCCAGGGCAGGGTGCAGCAGCACCCACACCCGCAGTGGTTGGTACACGCGCCGCCGCTCGCCAGCAAAGCGTGCCTCTGCCGGGGGGGGCAAGGCTATCGTCTCATCCCCCGGGAGAAGCAGAGACACGCCCGCCAGCTGGGGCGGGGCGTCGAATCGCCGGTCAATGGCCAGACGGAACGGCAGGGAGAGAAGCAGCTCGCCCAGCGAGCATGTCAGCGGCGCCTCGGGGGGCATGTGCGCGCCGTGTGCTGACGACGGGTTGCCATTGCCGCTGCCGGCCCTGTGTGGTGCTGTCGTCATTTGCGGGACTGTCAGGAGCTGCTGGCGCCGCCGCGGCGCTGGCCCACTCCAACGCTGCATGAAACCGCTGCGGCAGCGCTGCCAGCCGCAGCAGAGGCGCCAGCGCAGCAAGAACCGAGCCATAGAGCCTCCTTGGAGTGATTCCGTCGCCAGGGCAGGCCACCAGTGGGTCTGGGCACAATGGCGCGTGACCGCTGAATCCCCACGGGGCTTCTGGGGATGGGGCTGCAGCAGGCCGATCCGACGCCGCCGCGCTCGTAGGGGCTGCCGGGAAGGCTGGCCCATTTCCAGCGCACGCGCGCTTTGCCTGCGGTTCCGGTGGCTGGTCTGCATCCGGGGGAGCTTGCTGCGACGCGGGCGGTTCGACGGCGCTGTTGCTCCGGCTCCGCTTGCGAGGGCGGGAAAGCGCACCGGCAGGGTTGCCAGCGGTGGGCAGGAGTGGCGGGAAGAGGACGAGGGGCAGGCCAACCGGCCTTGGAGGGCTGCCGAGCAGCAAGTCGTCGGGCGGCAACGTCGAGGGCGTGGCGTCAAACATGGCTTCCGGGGCGCGAGTCAGCCGCGCGCTGACCCACGCCCACGATGCCCAAGTTGGCGTGCCAGGCCCGACGGTGGCTGCACCTCTGGCTTCGCCGGGATCGCTGCCCTCCCGCGGTGAGCTTGCGACTTGCGCGACAGCGGGGGGAACCCCGCTCGCCCAGGTGTTTGAGCGCGAGGCGCTGCAAGCGACCCTGAGGACATCGGGGCTGCGCCCGGGGTGCTGGGGCCCGATGCGCAGACCGGGCCGCCGGCAAGTCGCGTGGCAAGCACTCGAGGCAAGGCCAGCGCAACGGCGTGGACTGCAAGCCCCTCGACTGGGTCCGTCGCGGCCGCGGCCCTGCCAGGCGCGTGGGGCCTTGGGTCGGCCTGCGCCTGGCACCAAGCTGGAAGCGACGGGGGCATGGATGGGGGCGGCGTGGTCGAGCAGCCAGGGCTACCAGCTGCTGGCGGAAAGGCGCCGATATCCAATGCCAGCGTCGCCCTTCCAGCGATGGGCAGCGCGCCCCTGGGTACCAGCGAAACGTCCACGAACGGGGACTGCCCTGGCGCCCAGAATCGCGCCGAGCGAGGCGATGCTGGTGATGACGACGATGACGACGACGATGACGAAGTGGAAGAGGAAGACGCGGCTCCTAGTGTGCCGGAGCCGGCGCTTCGGGACGGGCGGGGAGGCGCTGGCCCCATGTTCTCCGGGGGATAGAACAACGATACCTGGTCGAAAGCCAGGCCCAACTGCTTGTGGGCTGCTGCTGCCACTCTTGCGGCGTCTAGCGAGCCAGGCCGGCTCTTGACTGCAGCACAGGGGACCCCAACGAGTGCGGCGTCGCTCGAAGACCCCCCAAGCGAGGCTGCTTGAACAGACCCGGCGCCGGTGAGACAGAACTTCATGCCTGCGTGGGCTGACAAGGCAAGCACGCGCGCGCAGGGCCGCGCGGGGAGCTGGCACAGGCACCCCGAGAAATAAATAAGGATCAAACGTCACGGACACCTGGCCACAGCTGGGGCACTCGAGCCTGGAGCGCAGCTGGCCCTGGAACAGGTCCACAATCACCGACTGGTTGCGCCGCAGGTGCGTTTCCCACGACCGGGTCGCCAGCTCAGCGTCGTCGGCCGAATCGTCTCCGGTCGGCGCCTCGGTGGGCGGCTTCTCGAGCACGCGGTTCAGATCTTCGTGGATCCCATCGAGGAGGAACGCCGTCAGCTCCTGGCTGTCCTGCTGGCCGAAGCCGGCGAATTGAGGCGCAAACCTGGCAATGACTGCCTTGAGCACCGAGGGCACGAGCGCGCGCTGGTGGGGAGCCTGCGGCGGCCTTGCCGGACGCCCGCTTGTCCTCTCGCCGAGCACCCCGCTTGAGGGACCGGTGCCTCCTGCAGCGCCACCCGGCTCGGAAATGGCACCTGCTTCGCCGGGCACCTGCACGTCGCCAGCGTCTGGCGGGCCGTCGAGCAACCCCATGCCATCCCAGACGTCTTGCGCGAGGGCAGCAAACGTTGCGGCCAGGGCACCGCCCTGCCCAAGGGGGTTGTCGATGTTCGTTTCGAGGTTGGTGCCGCTGCTCCAGCAAGTACCTGACGAGCGGCTGAGTCGCGAGGAGGCACTGCACTGCGCTGTTGAAGAAGCACGTGTTGCCGAGTTTCATCAGGCCTCGGACCGCGCTGCCCCTTGGCGCCGCGCCACCAGGGGGCGGGCCAGTTGGCCGACACGCGCAGTGCAGCGCGCTCAACCGCGGCGGCCCCCTCCGGTGTGGCGAGCGCTCGGCGTAGCTCGCGCTGCGAGCAACGTCCAGCGCTCCGCGGGTGACGCGCCGAGAAAGACGCCAGCCCAACCCCAGACGATGCCGTCTCGCAGCCAGCAGCGCCAGAGGAGGCACGCGCGCCGGAGCCTGGAAGCGACCGCCCTGCCAACAACGCCAGGGCTCGCTCAGCCTTGGTCCGGTCGTCAGCCTGGCACGCCGGCAAGACTGTGGAGGGGCCCGCCGGTTCCTCGGCTTGGCTCTTAGGATCGCCCCGTCGCAGACGCCTGGTCTGCGCATGCGTCTGCAAGCTGACGGCGCCATTCGGCCGCTGGGCAGACAACGATCTGGCAGCCCTCGCGGAGGCAGGCCGCACCCTTTCGAGCGTCTGGCGGCGGGCTCGGCTGCAAGCTGGCGCCACCCCGCCCCGCCCAGGTCAAGGATCAGCACAATGGCACCTGGCGACGCTGACGCGCCCGCCGCGGCGTCGACCAGCGCCCTTTGGGGCGAGCTCGGCAGTTGCCGCCTTGGACGGCAACGAAATGACCGAGCAAACGTCGGCAGGCAGGGGAGCAACGCTGCCACTTGCGGGCAGCGGTGCGCCTGTCAGCTCGGGATGCGCAGCAAGCTGTTCCCCAGTGGCAGGGGTCGGGAGGAGAACGCAGGAGCGACGGCGAAAACTGAGCAGGCATGGTGTGGAGTCTCGGCAGCGCGGGGCGTCACACTTCTGGCTGATGGGGGAGACAGCGGCCCGCACATACGCAGCGCAACGCCGGCATCCACGGCGCGCGGCGCCGAGGGCGGCACTGGACGTGGTGCGTCGGCTCACAGCGCGCAGGATGAACTCGGGCGGCAGCAGCTCCACGAACGCTCCGTCAAGACGCGCGACCACCGGCCGTTTCACGGCCCGGTCCGCCCCCAGCCTGCACTCTTTCACTCGAGACAAGAGGCACCGAACGGTTGGGTGTAAGCGCGTTTCGACACGGCAGCAGCGAGGAACGGTGCGATTCAAAACTCAAGCGCAACTGCACATTGTTCGACGCACCAGCTTCCAGCGCATCCCAGTGCGGCTTGTGAGCATCAAAAACGCCCGTCCGGACAACGAGTGCTCGCGGCAGCTTGTTCTTGCACGGGGCCGAGGAGGAATCTGCGGGAGCGCAAGCAACCTCGCGGCGGGAGGCAACGTTGATGCGCGGAGTCGCAGCTCGTTCGCCGGCGGAAGGGCTCGCTTAGCCAATGATTCGCCGCGCAAAAGCTCACGAGAATGGAGCTGGTGCGGATTGGGCCAAGCGCGAGGCCGTTGCCGGACGCCAAAGGCCGCACCTCGGCGCGCAAGGAGATGGGCGCGGCAAACCAGGACTTCGCCCGGGGCGCGGGCAGCTTGCAAGAAGCGCGTGAAAGCAACGCAGCAGCCATCTCTCGACCCGGCAGCTCAGGCTGCGGGGAGTGCGCCAT